>CM029115.1:21212500-21507500 GCA_016859345.1 Istiophorus platypterus
GGCGCCGAGGCGCCAATGAAACGAGCCCACACGCGGCGGCCGCCGAATCCGGAGCCGCGGAGGAGGCGCCGTCCGCGGCGTCGTCCGAGTTACGTCACGCACAAACAGCTGGTCCCTGGCAAAAAGGAAAAAACCCCGAAAAAAAAAAATGTAGACCGGCAGAGCGGCGGAGACCTGCACCGGGCTGCAGCCCCCCTCGCTACGCGCTGTCTTTTTCCGGGGGGGGGCTTTTCCTGACGATGCGGCGGCCGGAGCGCCCGGGCTCGGGACGCAGCCCTCCCGGGCTCCTCGTGCTGGTCTACACCTGCGTCTGCGCCCTCGGAGGTGAGTGGCTCCCGGTCCGGTGCGCGGCGCCTCGGTTCGCGGCGGGGAGCTGTTCCCTTTGTCGGGGGTGCTGAAACACCCCCCCCCTCTCTCTCTCTCCCTCTCTCGCATCGGAGCAGCGGAGGCAGCGGGAGTCGCGTCCCCCGCTTCCCCGGTCCAGTCCCCGGGACGTATTCAGCCGCCGCCGCCGCCGCCGCCGCCGCTGCTCCTGCCGCCGTTCATGTGCTTTGTGTTTAGATCTCGGTCGTCCAGTAAACCAGGTCCGTCCATTGACGCGGACCTGGTTCGGTTCCGTGACGCACGGACGGAGAGAAGGAGCTGGGGGGGGGGGGTCGCTCCTAATTATGGCAGGAGACACGTTGACAGATGCTCCCGGGGTCGAAGGCTGCGATCCCCACAAGGGCCACGGGACCCCAGGGAAGAGAAAAAAAGGAAGGAGGACCCAACCGAGCCCCCAGAAAACAAACAAACAAACAAAAAAACAAAACAAAAAAACCTGACCCGACACACACACACACACACGCGCGCACACACGCGCACACGCACGCACCAGACTCGACGCTTTCACGGTTCTTATCCTTCGGACGCTTCTGTGACTGTCTCCGTCCGCTGTTCTTTGCTTTGTTAAAAAGGAGGCGAAGACAAGTTGAGGACAACGCTGGCAGAGTGCAAAAAGAAAAAAGAAAAGAAAAGAGAAAAGGGAAAAAGAAAGAGAAAGAAAAAAAGAAAAGAGAAAAAGACCAGTTTCCTCGGACAATAAGTCGATTTCCGAGTCTAGACCGTTTGAATACCTGTTTTCACTGTAGACTGGTTCAATGCCGGATTGAAAATGAACAGATTAGACCTGACAACGTGGCAGTGCTGAAGTTAAACCTTTATTTTTTTTTGTTCCTTTTTATATCCATTTCATTCTCCTTTTTTTTATCATTAAAATGTGACCGAAAAGTCTTTCTTTCTGCACATTTATTTATCATTATTTAAAGAAAACCAAACATCTCAGAGATGGAGAGCGTTCCTCTGGTGTTTTTCACCCTGACATATCTTTGCTACCTAAAGACAGAGCCGACCCCAGTGCTCAATTGTCTGACAACAATGAATCCATACCTCCGGCACACTCTGTACCGGCTGTGGTCACCCAACACCTCAAAGGTCCGTCCGGCTGTGTTGCGGTTTTCCCCGACAGACTTGTTGATGTTTCGCTCCGCTTGCTTTCTCTGTGTTGTATGTTACCGTAGATTGCGAGGAGGATGTGTTGTACTTGGGTCTTATTCGGAGGGAAATGTAGAGCTGGCTGTTTTTCTCATGAGGCGCTGGACGCTTGATGCAGGTCACCGGCTCGGCGTTCAGCCGGAGGTCAGTTTATCCGCTCCAGGTGGATCGGTGGCGTGAGGGTTTTTCCCGTTTGTATGTGCTGCGAACGTTTCATGTGCGACGGCTCCGGCGTCGACGTCTGTGGGGTTGGCGGACTGTGGAAAGTCCAGTCATCTCTCAAGGCTTGTGTATTGTGATTTATTTTTCTTTTGAGGGCGTCCGTTCTCGCTGGTGAGCGTAAGCAGGGATGAAGCAGAGGCTACGGTGTGTGTTTGACAGGGAATGGGGATTGATTGGCTGTTAATGGTAAATTCTGTTTCTTTTCTTGATCGTTGTTTGTTTCGGGGTTTTTTTTTTTCCACCCCTGAGATTTTAAAATCTGGCAATGTGAGGAAGAGCAACCTTTACCTATGCTGTTCCAAAAAAATAAAGTTTAAAGGGGATCCAGCTAAGCATTGAAGGATAAATCTCTAGTTGAGATGACAAAAAGCAGGATTATGTCTGTATTAAGCCTCTAACAGAGTAAAACAGTGGTTGGGAGGTGCTCATTGAAGAGATTACAGAATTCAGAACCGTGCTATAAGAAAGCCTTTAAGCACCCTGCCCCTTTTTATCTTTGAGTCAAATGTCTTTATTTAGTTGGCAAACAAACAAGTATATTTAGATATTTTTTACACATTTACACCTTCACGTTGAAGTGTAGTTATTGTTTGTGTCTGCCGGATCGTCCCTGAGACTGGTTATTTTCTCTTTCGTTCTTTTTTCTCTGATATACTTCTTTGGCAGAATCTTATTTTCACAAAGAAGGGGTTTGAGGAAAAAAAAAAAAAAAATATATATATGCAAGTTTATTATTGTGATTTCACCTTGAGATGGGGGGTTTGAGTGGCGTATTTCATTGGCCACAGCATCCTCGGTCCATGAGAGGTTGGAAACGTAGCCTGTCCTGTCGGTTCAGCGTGACTGCATCCGACATGTGTGTGTCTCTCGTACATCGCAAGACACTGGGTCCTAATTCTAACACCACGAGGAACAGGAATTCAAATCCAGTGTAGCCTGTTCAAATACTGACTACTAACGATCCATTCAAACCAGTTACTATTTATATGTCTACATATGGAAATGTGTGTGGGTGTGCACACGTGTACGCACGCCTTTGTGTTTGCGTGTGCATGTGCAAAATAACTGACTTTCTCTCCCCTCAAACATCTGCGCGACCGAGAAAGTACTAAACAATTCCCAGCGTTTCATCAACTTTTGGTTTTCTTCGCTGGGATCTGTGGCAGGAAGAACCCCCCCCCCCCCCCCCCACACACACACACACACACACCCCAGCGTCTCTCTAATCAGCTGTAAAAGCTGCACGCATCATGGGTTCGCTGCAGCAGGGTCCGTTCGCCACCCTCCGTCCACTAAGTTACATCGATCTGTGACGTGTGACTAGTTTCCTCAATGGCCTCGGTCACAGGCACCCGCGCAATAAACAGGGCGAAAGATAACTTATATCCATAAATAAATAAATAAATAGATAAATAAAAGCTTCACCTGTAATATGGACAGCAGACCGGAGGGAGGCTGGGAGCTTTGTGTCGGCCTCAGGCTTCAGCTCTCCACCGTGAGGCTGCTCCGTCCGTCTGGGTTTCTGTGTCCCTGTTCGGGCGCCTTTAGTATTCAAGATCGCCTCCATAGGTGGAGAGGCAGCGCCAGCTTTGAGGACTGGTAATAGTGTGTGTGAGGGTGTGTGTGTTTGTGTGTGTGTGTGTGAGTGTTTGTTTGTGTGTGTGTGTGTGGGGGGGGGGGGCAGCGCAGAGCCATTTCTCTCCTTTTGCCGAGACACACTGAAACTCACCGCGCATTCAAGAACAAGAACAAAACAAAACAGAACCTTTTCCTTCACGCATCCACGCCTCAGCGCCTCGTCACCACGGAGGGTCACTTGGTTTTCTTTTACTCCGTAGCACCATCGAGGCGTACTACAACAACAGCAACAACAACAACAACAACAACAAAGAACAAAACAAACAAACAAAAAAACAAAACACAAAGCGGAGGCAATAGCAAAACGTGCAGCTGCGAGCGACGGCGTTAGTGCGGTGCTCCTGCTTACAGTCTCGCCACGGCTCTTAGAAACAATTAGGCGCGTTTTGGAGGCGCAGTCTTTTAATTGGATCTTCAAAAAAAACCCCAAAAAACCAAAAACAACAACAAAAACCGCACCCGAGATCCTGCGGAACTTTTGTGCGAATTGCGAGGGAGCTTAGTTACACTCAGAAAGAAAAGTAAAACAACAACAACAAAACAAAACAGGAAAAAACAGAAGGCGGCAGAAATGGTCAGAGCGCGCAAACCCAAAAGGGAGTGCCCGTGAAATACAGCCGCTTGTTGTCCACCATGTTCCTACGTATGTTCCCATTTACTACAACACGTTTTGAAGAGATGCTATATAATCTGGTGTTACGATCAACCGACACAACTGACACCACCACTTGCCCCAGGTTTTTTTCCCACGCTGGGTGTCCCCGGGCCCGGCTCAGGTAGGCAGCGGCGGCAGATGACGCCCGTCACCTGTGCCGCTGCCTTTTTTATATGTGGAGCCCTCGGTGGATGTGTAATCCAAGGATTTTGAAATCACGCATGGACGCGATTGAGCCCGCAAACACTCTGCGCCTCCGTCAGACTGAGGTCTCCCCACGGCCCTCGGACGGGTCGCCGTGACATTTTGTACAAGGATGTCCTCCCGTGGCTCTTAAGCTACCACCCCAGCTGGGTCAAAGTTTCCAACATCTAATAGATCAATTGTCACTAAATCTTTTGTAGATAGATTGGTGCCCCCCTCCCCCCCAAAAAATTGAGGGCGAACACCTTTGCGGTTCCTTGACTTTTCCTCTAGGCCCCATCAACTTTTAAAACTTCCACCCCCCAAAAAACTTTGGCTTCATGACTGAATACCTGCAAAGCTAATGTCACTCCAATCAAATTCAGTTGTACTTTTTGCGTAGCGCAAAATTGGCAAACGTTAGCATGCTAGCACACTGTCAGTCCAGGTAAACACTGTACGCGCTTAACGCTAAAATGTTACTATTGTCATTGGGAACATTTTAATCATGCTTATACTTTAAACCATCATGTTAATCACATTATGCATCGTACTGTACCTTCTAGGCCGTAGCATGTTAGCATCGTCGTCGTCAACGGTTCAGCATGCTAACATATTCGAATAAGGTGGCGACCGTGGTAAACATCACGCCGTTGACGTGGGGAACGTCGGCTCACTGATGTCAGCGCCTGGCTCTTAGCAACGCCCCACCCCAAGCCTAACCCACGGTGCGTTCAGGGACACTCTCCTGTGGTTCCTCTTCCCTCCTACAGATTGCCTTTTTGTGACCGACTACTTCACCCGCACGCCTCGCAAACTGAATGCTTTCAACTCCTTCGCCAGTGTGGAACTGTTCCACTTCAATGTGCCTGACGACACCATGATGGCCGTATGGAACCTCATCACCTTCAAGGAGCAAGGGGGCACGTTCGGAGACAGCTGCCCCAACCGCAATGTGACCGTGTAAGATGATGAGTTAGCCCCAACGACTTTTGTCTTTTCCTGAAGTCGCTTGAGTTTAGCTTAAAAACTTTCTTTTATTCTTTTCCACTCTTTTTTTCCTTTGGCTTAAGTTACACCTAGGAGCTGAAGTCTCCTCCTCCTGTAGGACATAATGAGATAATAGTAAGCGTCTTATAAAGTGTACTTTACCTTTGGCTGAGGGTTATAGTGGCTGGTTAACCCTGAGCAGTGTCAGATATTACTGGCAGTCTTGACATATGGAGGAAGTGCTGTTGTAGTATTAGCTGCATTTAGCTTTTAATTTGGCCCGTCTGTTTTCCATCATGTCGGTAATCAGTCTGTGTCATGAGAGCCGGTATCTCTGGTGACTCTTCCGTGTCCCCGTGATGCTGAGATTGACAACTGAATGCTTTTAAAATCGAAATGTCCAGGGCTAATTTTTAAAAATTGTAAATAGAAGAGACCATCCGTGTTCATGCTGTCAAATCTTCCCATGGAGGTGTTTTAACAGGGACTGAATTTTGGCTCTGTGATTAATAGCTACTTCAGGTCTGGGGCCCCGCCAGTGGTCAACCCCCTGTACACCCGCTTTCCCCGGGACACGGTGGTCCCGGGATCCTTTGCTGTGACTCTGACCTGGACTCTTCCGAACCGTACAACGGGAGCGTTCAACGTGACCAGCCCGCTCCCCGGAGACTGGTTCCTCGCGGCGCATTTACCGAAGGATGAAGGCAAGATCTCAGTCAAGGTGAGCCTGACCGTTCGTTATGTTAATCACAAACAGACATCGCAGTTTCACATTAAAAATTTGAATATGTGGGTTCTTATTTTGGCACCGTAGTTGGTGCTACATTTGTCACCGTGTTGTTTTCGCACTGCGTTGGGCCTTTTTTCCACGGCAGACACTTTCACCTCTCATGGCAGTAAAAATAAAACACGTGAGACAAATTTTGATAACGACGGCTCAGTCCCATCGAGTGTCCCTGTTCGCCGGCACACGCACAATAATACCAGGACGCTCGAACTGGCTGACCTAAATGGAGTGCAGGCGTTTTTAACATGATCAATTTCACCTGTGCTTTTCCTGCTCTGTTGTGTCAAAATGCCTGTGGTGTGAGAGCTCTCGTCCCAGAGGTCCCCCCTGTAAAAAAAACCAGTGTGGGTAAAGGTCGTCTTTCTGTCTGAAACGCCCTTTTGTGTGTTCCACCACAGCAGTTTTTACCGCCTACGGTAACCCCAGGGTTCATCCTGAGAGTCTAGAGCCATGCTAGCGGCTCTGTGAGGCTGTGCAGGGAGGAGCAAAATGCTAACAAGCATGCTCACATTTGCCATTCAACTCCAAACAGAAAGTACGGCTGAGGCTGATGGGAATGTAGCCAGCGTTGTGGGTGTTTAGCGATAATCCAAAGTACTGAATGAATTAAAATATTAAAATTCTGACCTGATGTTGGCTCTAGAGGATGTCTAATCCAAAATTCATGGCAATCAATCATCTCCTGCCATCCAGCAAGAGGCGATGTATACATTACATTCATTGCAATTAGTGATCTGCATATAAGAATGTTTATCCGCATGGTTTCCCATTAAATAAGCAAATAAAGAAATAAATAAATAAAATCCAGTTGTTGTCAAGACATTTCACACAAAACCGCAAATGTCAACCTCAAAGTGTCTCTGGTGGAAGAGTTAGTGTGTTACTGAAGCTTTTAGGACTCAGTCCGCAGAGGACCATGAATGCAGGTGCAAAACTTCAGGCAAAAATTCAATGCAGCAGTTGCTGAGATACAGTCATTCAGTCAGGACCAGGAGTGGTGGACTGATTGACCGACACAGCGTTGCCATCCTTAGAGCCATGTAGGGAAAAAAAAAATAAAAAATTAAATCTCATTCAGCACCTTCTATTTAGAGCCATAAATGAAAAGCTTGAGCTATACAACACTCACTAATGGAGACTGGTAAAAGAGAAGCTTATTTATGCTAATGTGTTATGCAATACAGATTCAGCGAGATCTACATCTAAATTATTTTCCTCATGGTTACTTACCTTCCCATCATGATAAAAAAAAAGTAAAATAAAATAAAATGATGTAAGTATTCATCGAGATTAGTATTCCAGTTTATGCCGCAGAGCTTAAAGAGCTAGAACAGTGTCAGAGAGAGTTTTTCTTCATCTCATCATGTTCTCCTATTTGGCTGCATAAACACCTGCTGATTTCCATTTCAGGCAATTTATTTGTTGCTGGCATGGCGTTCAGTCGTGCTTCCTTTGTGGTTTCCACTGGCTGGCAAAAGTGCACCTGGAATACACAACAATCAAAAATATCATCAAAAGTTGCCATCGACATCGCATGTACAAAAGAATTGGTTTGCTCTGGGCTCCTGGGAATAGAAAGCGCTGTGGCTAAAATGTGATCAGCTTCCAATGACACACTGTATAGATGGAAATAACATACCCCTTTTTTCAAAATTCTGCTTTCTGAAGCAATTTTCTAGCGACCAAGATGTTTTCTGTTTAGAAAGGAAACATGGTTGGAAGCATTGCAAGCGGAACGGGGGAATGCACACTGCATTTATAACGATCTCAATAAGAAGAAATAAATACGTTTTTTAGAAAAAGAATTGAGCACAAAGTGTCTGAGGATTTAGCAACAACAAACAAGGAATCAGCGATAGATTTTATTCATCAAACTCATAATCTTTTCATGTACTTTAACTCACTGAAATGCCTCTTCTTGCAATTAGGATACACTGTAGGTTTTGTCCTTCCACAACAAGACTAGAGTTTCTTTGTTCTCTGTATGCAAGCATATGCATTTTATTCAGGCATAACTTGAATTATTTGACCCGTATAGGTCGTCAGAGTAAGTAATTACGATATGTAGCTCATTATGTCTTTAAGAAGACACCAGGCAGCATTGCACACTGTCCACAGAGTCTTTCCGTTGCTTGCCAGACCAGGGCCTGTATCCTGATTTGAAGTCATTACGCATCATACAAAATTTTTATTGTAAATGAGGAAACTGATGGGAAATGATTAGCGTAATAAAGGTCCATCCAACCGTCTTTGTGCTTCTGGATGTTCGGTGTTATGACATCAAAGTGCAGCAAGTGTATCTTGTATCTGAGTAACATTAATAGTAGTTAGTTTTAGGCTGTAATAACGTAGGAATAAAAGTGAGGATTTAGGAATACAATGAAAAAGACTAAATCTTGATATAATCACTCACAAATAGGGGTAATTATTTTCATTTACAACTAATTTAATTTACAAAAGAAAAAATGTTCTCCATTTACTTTGTCTCTCACTTATCCATTATTTAAAAAGATGTAGCTGTTTTATGATGATCATTAGTTTTTGACAATGGTTTGTAAGTACATGGCTGCCTTGTATTACATGTTGTATATTGGCAAGTCAGCATGCTCAGTACAATGGAGCTCAGTCTGAGAGGGTAGACTGTTAAAAGCTGCTATTAAATATTTTTGCGGAAATTATGGACTAATTCAATCGTTCATATGTTTGTTTACTTAGCATAATTAGCATAATTCTTCATCCAATGACCAAACACACTAATTTATCTTAGCTTACTATGTAAACATTTACAATCTAATGCCATCCAGCACATTATTCCTGCAATAAATCCTTCCTTTGTGAGCCTTAAAATTACAGTGAGAGGTATTTGTTTCCGTCTCATTAATTTGTGTAAATGGGACTATTCAAAAAATATAACAAGTTCTCTCAAGATAATTCAGTTTGATACAACACCACCACAAACCACAGACTCAAAATTGACCAATGAGTTAAATGCTGAGTGTGAGCTCTCAGATGTTGCATTTATTGCAGCATTGTTTCAATGGATTGCACTAGATTGCTCAGGTGTACCTAATAAACCGGAAACTACCCTACAGAGTTTTTGCTACAATTGCTTAGTCTCAGTGGGTCATTCTGACTGAAGGAGGTAAAATAATGTAATTAGTCTGGGTTCCAGTGGGTGTATTTGTGTGTGTTTTTTATGTTTGTGTGTGTACGTCTGTGGGTTTGTCTTTGTGTTTGTGTGTGTATGTGTGTGGGTTTCGCTGTGTGTGTGCGAGTGTGTGTGAGCACAGTTGTGTGTGTGTGGGTGGGGAGTGGGGGGGGGGGGGGGGTTGCTCAAAGGCCTAAATGGCTTTAGCATCCTGCCAAATATCCTGGAAAATAAATTAATGCTTATATCTTTTTTGGCATGAAAATGGCCAAATTTAAAGGTATTGAACACCATCAAAAGCAGTATGCGCTTATAGTGTAAAAAACATTGGCCTTAAAAAACCCATATTGCTTCAGCCTTAATTAAAGCACAACTTGCTCTACAGGAAACATGTGCGGGTCCAACTGACAGGCTGTAATAAATCAAAGGGTCACCTCAGTGGCTCCCGGACTAATGACATGCCACAGTAATTGTGGTTAGAGCAGGAGGGGTTAGTGATCAGTTGACAGGAATGAAGAACCTCATTTGGCATTCGCACCTGTCCCTTTGAATCAGGTGCAAAAAAAAGGGCCGCCGCTCCTTTTTAAAACCGATTTTACAGCAGATCGTGTGTTGAAACGATGCACGGCCTGCTGGCTCTAAGTCATTCTGTCTGCTTGGCTCATCTCACAGAGTAATGCACATCAAGCATTAATGGTTCAGAACAACACAAGTGAAATAGTGGGTGCATGTTACGCTGTGTGGCAGGCAGAGGGAGGACAGAGTGATATTAATCCAGGAGGCTGACAGGCCTTATGCACACAGTCCATTAGGGAATTTTCAGCCAGTCTGAACGATATCCAATCTCCTCCTTACCAACCTTTAAGAAATACCGATGAGTTAACCTCTAAAATACCATCCAAGCCACTCCTGTGCTATCTTTGCAGGGTCTGTCTGAAGAATGCCAGTATCTGTTCCAACCTCAGCTCATTGTCCAGAGGTTAATTGGGATATCAGTGCTCTATCCTGGATACTTCATCGACCAGATGATCCCCATCCATAACAGATCTGCACTTTATAAGTAAGTCTAAAAATTGGTGCTTATAAAAAAGGAAAAGTCAGAATGGGTTGCCTTTGAAATTAAACACCTGATTGTGAACTGTCTAGGAAATAATAATGTTTTTTTTTCTCAGTGCAATCTATCTCCTGAGTCCACCTCCTCATCTGCCTCTAGAGTTTACTATAAGTTATTTCGTGCATTTTCAAAAAGATGCCCATCCAAGTGTGTGTTTATATTCTGAACAACTTTATTAACTTTCCCTCCTTGAAAAGTCGATCCAGTCTTCTGAGCAGAGCAATATGATTTTTTTTTTGCAGGTGTATAGAATTTTTTCTCCATAAAAAAAAAATTAAAATGTGAAGTATTTTTTAAAGTTATATATATATATATAACTTTAAAAAATACTTCACAGCATTTTAATTTTTTTCTTATATATATATATATATATATATATATGTATATATGTATATATATATGTATATATAAAATGTGTGTATATGTATATATATATATATATATATAAAATGTGTGTATATATACATATATGTGTGTATATGTATGTGTGTGTATATATGTATATATACGTATATATATATATATATATATATATATATGTATATATATGTGTATATATATGTATATATGTATATATATATATATATATGTATATACGTATATATATATATATATGTATATATATATATGTATATATATATATATATATATATATATATATATATATATATATATATATATATATATATATATATATATATATATATATATAGAAATAATATAATTCTTATAGCATAAATTCCAGTTGACAGATGTTACCGTAGAGGTTTTGGTTTACCTGCTACCATCCAAATAATTTGAATTAATTTACTAACTGATTTGATGAAGTTAATTTTTAATTCAAACCACAGAACCAAGTGCATAGAGTACTTTTCCAGGAATAATTGTTTGGGCTTAACATCCTTTGTAAAAACAAATATGATAAACATACAGTTCATTAGTATTATTCCTCCTTAAAACGTGTGTGTGTGTGTGTGTGTGTGTGCGCGCGTGTGTGTGTGTTTGTGTAGAGTGTTCATCCCCAATTACATATCAAAGGTGAAGGTTCAGCTGGTAAACTGCAGCACCAAGAACAAGAGTAGCGACAGTTGTCCCGTGGTGCTGAAGATTAGAGCGCGGGCGCCGCCAGTGCATAACTCAAGTGCCCTCGACTGCAGGGAGTGGAACCCTTGTGAGTTAGACACCCTCGTTCCTGCCTGGGAGCAATGGTACTACATCCTGGTGGAGAGATATCTAAGTAACTCTGATGTCTACTTCCGCATCGGGGTGCAGGTCACAGGTGAGCATGTTAATTTGCGCTTTACCATCCTAAAATAAGACACACACACACAGAGACACACAGAGACACACACACACACACACACACACACACACATATATATATATTTTTCTTTTTAATTTTTTTTTTTTTTTTTTTTTTTTTAGAAAAACAAACAATGAATTAAAATTAATTTTACTTGGACATTATCAGCCTGACCATGCAGGTAGAGGGACTTATTCATTCATTGTTCATTTCAATCACCTTGGAGAGGTAAATTAGAAAATCGTATTATTTAAAGTAAGCCATTGTGACTTTGTCCTTTTTTGAAAATCTTTTTAGAATAACTACACTGAAACTTAATTATATCTTGGCCTTTGTCCTTTTACTCTGACGAGGGAACTGACACTTCACAATCACCAGTAGTAACAGTAAAAGCTATTTGTGTACAGCAGTTTGCGTGCTTGAACAACACTATGCAGCAACGGTAACACCGTTTACATATAAACTCTGATATCTTTTTGGTGTTTTGTAGTGTGGGATTCTGTTAGTTTCTGTTTTTCTTCTCATCATCTAAAGCCAAGTACAATATTTAAGCACTCTTGCATCTTTGGATTTTGTCTTAATGTGAAAATAACTTACAAATTTTTGCTCACAGGACCCATTAGGGCTTTTCACACTGAGAGGTATAGATTGTTGTGTAAATGAGGGTATTTTAACAATTATCCCAATTAAACAATTTTCTTTCTCAGTTAAATGTATTTATTAGAGGGAATGTGCTGGATTTTCTCTTTTCCCTCATCATTTTCAACTAAATTGTGATAATGGTTACTGCCACAATCTTGTAGCTGTTTGATTCCATTGTTGTTCATTACTTTTCTTCCTGCGGCTTTTGAAGTGTAATTAAGACGATACTGGGTTGATTTCTATAAACCTGAAAACTCATAAATTAGGCCTAACTAAAGGCTCAAACAGAGTCTGTTTCGGCGGCAGATCATATCCAATATCCAAAATTATACAGTTAAATTCTAAAGAACTGGGTTTCAATTTTAGCAGGCGCTATTGGAAAAAAAAAAAAAAAGACTGATTGTTACGTTCAATTTTGGCCTCATACGATAGCGAAAAAAAAAAAAAAGTGTGACCCAGATGCTCGTGCCTCTTACACATACGTGCGGTGGAAACTGAAATTTGACAAGTGTTTTGATGGCAACAGGGAGGCCAGACACAGGCGGACTATCAAGAGGCTCGTTCGAGGGAAGACCGAAGCCCAAACTGCGGCGATTCATATGGGGATTGCTAAGAGGCCAGTGATACCACGCTTAAGTGCTGCACGCTGCTTTTCGGGTTGTGGAGCGCTGAGATATTCTTTATGCTCTCTCCACAGGGATGTCTCACAAATCTGTGGGAAGTCCACTCCCATCTAGAGATCACCTCCCTCCGTTCGACACTGTACGGTGCACTCGGTAGCCATGGCAACACAGACACTAATTATTCACACTCTGTCTCTCCCCCTGCTTGCCAGGCAGATCTTACTTGACCTTTTGTGGATTTAAATTGAAGAACACCTCAGGTTCAGGGAGAGGGCTGTCTAGAGTCCTCACCTTCCCGTGCTTCCGTGCTATTACTGGCTATTGTTGTTATGCACAGTTGGAAGTAGGTTTTCCCCTTTTTCTTAAATTTAGTTCAGTTTACAGGTATCACAGTCGCTGGCTAGACAGAGAGTGGTAAAACTAGGTTGCACTTTATTATTTAATATTGTTTTTGTTTATAGAGCATTTTCACTGCAGGTGTCTTGCCCTGAATAGATGATCGGGCACTGAGGAGCATTTATGTTTTATGCTGTATATGAAAGCGTAAAGAATCCAGTTCTCCGGATTATGAATGTTATGAAACAGAATGTTTACACAGGAGCATCCTCTCCGAGCCACCCCCACACATATACATACATAAACATGTGCTATATATTCGGATCTTTAATGAATTTACACAGATCCTTCTTGTTTCTCACCAAAGTTAGATTTGCCTCTAGCCCACAGTATTTGGTATTTTGGTATTTTTGTGAGTGCTTCAGCTGCCTGAACGGACATCAAAATACTTCAAACCCTCTCTGAGACAACACTATGCAAACGAGGCTGAGCCAGAGAAGCCTTTGAAATCCTCTCCCCTTGGGGATTGGCGATATTTGATGGTACTTTGCCAGTTTCCATCAATGACCATTTTGCAGCGAGTTGCTTTGTGTTGAGTGAAAGCATACTGTTTGCAATTACTGTGAATCTTTATCTCATTAAAAACCACTGTACAGCGCTGAAACCTTGCTGTTTACATTATGGAAGCCAGCCGAAGGGGATCATTTCAAACATTTGCAAAAGACTTGGTTGCCTAGCATGCATAATAACACCAGTAAAATAACCGAATTGGTTATTGCCTGTTTGAGGTTTTCTGGGGATTGGGTGTTTGATTTAATGGCAGTGATTATTACATTGGACAAGATGTTGCAAGGTGAATTTTTAAAACCTTCTGCAACAAGCCAAAGAAAATCCACCAAAATGCTCAACTCATGCAGGCATTGGATTGATTGATTTCCATTGGGAAATTATTCTATTTTTCTTTTCCGAAAACAGATTGCTCCAAGCCCAGTTTGTCGAAGGACCAAGCACAGCCCAGCTCCTCCATGAACATGCCCCAGTCTTTCGGAACGGCGATGGGGTTCTCCCTGCCTGAGACACTGTCAGTGGCCACCCTGCCCAACCTGCTGTTGAACGCCAGTCACCTGCAAACCTCAGAGGAAAGCATAATTTACCTCGCCCCCACCACCGACGCCAACAAGTGCTGGCCCATCCGTCCGACCCTGCGCAATGAGCTGGACACCTTCTCCGTGCACTTCTATGTCTTCTTTGGTCCAAACATATCGATTCCGCCGGACAGGGCTGCTGTGTTCGCCGTCAACCTGATGCCAGTTTTAGACAGTGGAGGAGTCCTCAACATGGAGCTCAAACTCAACATGGTGAGTTCCTATTAAAGTAGTTGCGATACTGTTGGTTTTCTTAAATTTTTCATTCAGGAAAACAGGATTTTAGTTTCAATTTTGAGCAGCTGACACACAATATACAATTATTGTCTTCAGTGAGACAAAATTATGTAAATTTAGCTTCAGTTTTTTATTCCAAAAAATTAAGGTCTGGGAAGGAAAGCTTGGCATTGGGATAACGTTAAGTTACTATTAAGGGTGTCTACTGCTTTACAATCGCAAAGGATAATATTGTAATCAAGAAAGTAAATATGCACCAGTTAGTGAGGGAAAAATCCCCAGCTACCACGGGTGAATAATGGGGCTCGCAGAGTGTCTGGCTGAGCTGGCCCGCTAAATATGGATGCTCGCGTGGTTGCATACTTTGCTGTGGGTGCTGAAAAAGTCCACAGTGAAACAGACGCCAATGTTTCGGGCTTGCGACGTATGTCTCTGCTCGGGAATACGCAAAATGCAAAAATCAGCCAAGCAGGATTTGATATGTCTTTGTTAAGCCGTCCTTCAGATAGCAGTGGCATTAGGCATGCACCTGCAGTGGCTCCGGTGGTCTACGGAGAGCCAGAAACTGGAGAGCTACAGGCTGGCAAATTGACTTTTAAACATTTTAGAAAGGAAGCCAGCCAGTTTTGAAATACTAGAGGATGAAGCATAAAATCCTAACAGATATCTTTGATTATTCACTTCAAAGGAATATTCTGACATTTTGTGAAATATACTTTTTTTTTTCCGCTGTCTTCCAGGGAGCTAGATTGATCTCATTTTCGTCTCTCTGCATTCAGAAAAGATATAGGTCAAGGGTGTCTTTTGCTTATAGTAGCCATAGCTTAAGCTGTAGTTTCAGACGAAGACAGGAGGACACCGCTGGTCCTCAGGAACAAGTGAACTCACCCTTCCAACAATTTTCAAATTAACCAAACAATTTTAACACAAGGTCCTTTCAGCAGTTGTTTCAGAGCTTCCAATCAGCAGATGGTGGTGCCCAGTGATCATAGAGTCACAGATATCAAAATTCCAATCACTGAGACAAACGTAAGTGCTAAAAAGTTCATTCTTGACTCTTAAGAAATTTACAGTGATGTGATTGAAAGCTCCAAAACAGTTGCTGAAAGGACCTTGAGGTGAGATTTTTTTGTCCGCTACAGAGTCTGGAATTTTAAAATTATCTGTTGACATGTTGGGTCTTGTTTGCCAGCTAGTTGGCCACAAATAAATCACCTGGGTTTTGTTCAGAGTTAAGAAGGTGTGAACATCCAGGGTAAACGGGCAACTTCACATTAACTGAGTTCATGGACTCAGCTACTGGTCACTAAAAAATCTTCATCTCATCTAATTACTCTAAACCCATATCAGTGTTCTACTCTTCTACTACTAATAAAGCTGAAAGTATAAGTCCATTAGTTGATTAGTTGATTGCTAAAGAATTCATTAGCAACTTTGTAAAAAATCTTCGAAGTCATTTTCTGAGCAAAAATGCCCCAAAATTTACTGATTTCACATCCTCAAATGTGAATATTTGTTAGTTCTCTTCTTTTTCTACCAAATAAAACCACTTTGGGCTTATGTTGACAAAACAAGACATTTGATTATGTCAACTTAGTCTCTGGGAACCTGTGTTTGTCTTTTTTTTTACTACTTTATGAGATTTTATGCACAAAAGGATTAGTCAATTAATCAAGAAAAATAATATCAGATTAAGTGACGATGAAAACGTGGTTCATTTTAGTCTTGCACGTCAATATAACAGGTCTAAAGCCACTGAAACGGAGCCTCCATGCCGACCCCCCCCCCGCTTCCGGATTTAGCGATAAGCTAGGCTAAACACACCTTTCATCTCTACTGAACACACAGATATGAAATTGATAATCGATCCTCTCATCTAACCACCGGTGAGAAGGCAAACAGTCGTATTTCCCAAAATGTCAGAGAAAAACACAAATAGTTGACTGTTAAGGAAATTACAGTATTGACTGAGTAATTAATTTGATGGTTTATTGATTGACTGCTTGGTTCATGTGGCGACATGGCTGGTACATGTCACAAAAAAGATGGTCTGGGGTTTAAACGGCGGCCTCGGTTCTCTCTCTGCTGAGGTCTTATGTACCCCCCCCCCCTTTTTTTTTTAAACGTGTGGTTCATCCTATGGGCCAGTCAAGAAAACTTCTGTTAGCACGCCTCTGTGTTAGCCCTGCAATGGTGACTTGACCTGGGTATTTTTCTGCCCCAAGTATTGCTGGGATATACCCCGACCCCGGCCCCGCCCTTCTGTCCCATGCCCTGGTGTGGTCACGAGTGTACGTGGCCGGCTGATTTTGAGTGGATGCATTCTGCAGATGTCACAGAGACCGTATGCTGTGGCGAAAACCCGGTTGCTGCGATTGTTGTGTGAGCCGCAAGATGTATTCTTCAGGGAGACTGTCATGCTATATTATTCTATGGACAGATTTCTCCCCCCTCGGCGATGATCTGTCACTTACTTGTCACAGGCGCAGAATCCAGTCAGCCACTGCCAGTGGGGGACTCTGGCAGATTTGCAGGGCTTATGGAGACAATAGCTGGAGCTGCTTGTCTGCCTTGCATCACTCTCTGTGAAAGTGTGTGAATGGAATGCATATGGCTTTTATTTCCTCTGATAGCTCCACTGTCAGTAGATCAGTTTAATTACTTTAGATCCATTTTTCAAAGTTTTCTTTAGGTAGGGCTTATGTGGAGAGAGAAATTGTAAGCACTGTAGTGAGTGTTAGTCCTTGAGACACTATCAATGCCTGCCTTGGTAGCTTTTATATTTTGCACTTGTTTTTTCACAGTAATAACTTACACTATCCTCTCTGTGTGTGTGTGTGTGTGTGTATATATATATATATATGTATATATATATATGTCTTTTATTTCATTTTTGATTTTTCATGTTTGTTTATTAATTCATTCATTTATTTGTCTTGCAAATGTTCATGTCTGCTGTTGCTAAGCAGCAATGGCTTGTTTAGTGACGTTCAGAGGGTACGGATCTTTAAAAACAAAACAATTATATGGAACATGAGTTAAAACATGAGACATTTTAATATTTTACAGAGCAAAATCGAAAAACTCATTTTTTCTGGAGTTTATTGTAATTAGTTTGGGCACTGGAATGTGCAGTTTATAGTATGCATGCCAGGTCCATCCATGTTCTCGCATCACTTGGCATTGTGTCCTGCTTGGCAAATGTCATCAGCGTCAACTCCTGGGAAATTCAGCAAAATCAAAAGCCACACACCAAAGTACACAACAGAGATAAACTGGCATTCATCAAAAGTTGTTTCTATCTGCTGTATTTTCGTGATCAGGGCTGGGAGTATCCGTGCTGTTGTAGTTACTGCTCTTAAAATGTTGTTTACGCAGAAGTTTTTCCATGTTTCCTTCAGTAACCTTGAGCACTATATTGCTGGGAGACAGTGCTCCTGATTGAATTATGCGTCTGCCACTCACATTTCACAATCCTTACTAACAGCTGCATAATGGATCAGGCATATAAATCACCATATGAAACATGATTCATGTAGCAATGTTCACAACAATGTTACAGAGTGCTTTACAAGCAACAGTAATAAATAAAAGCCCGAGCGATATTAACATTAAAACTCCAGACATGAATTTTAAATGGGGCACACAAAAACGGGAAAGCGCAACAAGAAATGAACATAAATTAACGACAGTGGCTGACAGCAGAAAGGTATTTTTAGAATGGAATGAAATCCTCTTTGAAGCCCTGGTTACTGGGCAGCAAAGATGCAGGGTGCTGAGGAACGGACGTGTTCTCGCTTGAGGGGAAATGAGATGAGATGATTGAGCTTGGAAAGTTATCATTGAAATCTTAATTTCAGCCCCACGCAGACAGGCAGAGAGGGGGGGGGGGTTGCCTGGTTTCTACACAACACGAATGGGCCAGATGACAGATTTGAGAAGGATCAAACATGTCACAATATAATCATCTGCATCTTGAGAGCATCCTGCTTCCTTAATTTCACATGTTTCCTGGTGACCCAGGATTTTTATGGACACATAACACGCAGGGATCATTTGTCAAAGTGGTAACCATGGGATATTACGGGTGTAACAGTACATTGACTCTGAAAAATGCACTGATCCCAAAGGCTGCTTTTACCATAACTATTTTCTAGCTTTGAAAATGAGCCCTCTGTGGGGTGAGAGCCAGTGTGAACTTCAATACAATAACGCATAAATCATGGTTAGCGGCACACTAACCATGATTTATGCGTTTTTAACATTTGTGACTACATTGCCTACGCAACACCTGTAAAGAGCTAGAGGTAAGCTCCACATTGTCGAGTCTGATGGACCTGCAATAACTTGAACTGTATCATCAAATACACCTTAGGTATGGGAAAGTTTACTCAAAAATTTTACTGGCTACACAGTTTACCTTTGTTGATTTGCTCAATGAGGTGTAAAGAAGCAGAACACCCAAGCAACAAGGGAGTCACAGTGGTGTGGCCAAATCATAAATGGAACTGTTAACCACATAAAAACCTTAATTACAGGCTGTGGTAGGGTGATTTCATATAGGATGTCATACTATTGAATCCTCAGTCAACCTGACAAACTACACATTATTATACTGTTAACCATAACTCTGCGGTAACCATACGGTAGGTGCTGTCACTGGTTGATATCTGCACCTGAATGTCAGCTTTTAACTCTGTGGGGCATGCAGCAGTTGCTGGGATCTTTTTAGTAAGGGACCAAAATGTCCACCTCATTGTAAAAAATTTGAGGAACACTAAAAGTCATTAGGATATAGGCGTTGTAAATCTTGTGGTAATCCATTTTAATGGTAGTCGATATTTCCCTCTGAACCACAAACGTCAACCTTGGGGTCATGCTAGAGGAAAAAAATCAGAGGATAACTAAAGTCAGAATTAATCCTCCATGGACCTTGAATATGTGTTATAAATTTCATAGCATCCATCTAATAGTTGTCAAGATATTTCAGTCTGGACCAAGGTAGTGGACCAACTGACTGACACTGCCTCACTGCTAGCACCTCTACTTTTGACAGAACTCTTTGACTTACCAACCAGAGGTTTTACAACAATCACTTCATATAGACAGTGTGGTTTGGGGGGCCTTCCGTTCCCTTTGTGTCACCGGTACCTGTGTCTGGGGAGCCTGTTCGGTATTCTGTCCATGAGTTTTTCTCGCTTAATCCATCATCTTCAGTTGGACGGTTGGTGGTGGTGGTGGTGGTGGTGGTGGGGGAGGGGGGGCTGTCTTGAGATGCCAGTGGGTATGATTGAGTCTCACTGCCGAGAGGGTACAGCCCAGATGGTGAGTTTAGGAAGATTCAAATCTCAGCACCTGGCAAAGTGTTTGTTGAGTTATTGCATTAATCAAAAACCTTGCCAAGCCCCTGCATATACATTATGCTCATTTTTTGCTAAGGGAGCGATGAAAAACTTCTAAATTCAAGAAATAATTGCCGTAAGTTATCCGAACTACCAGGTCTGTTTCTCTCTGGACACAAAGCAAATGCATGTAATGAGCTGAATCTCAATCTGTAAATTTTTTGTTGTTGTCTGAGATAGAAGATGCAGTTTCAGTCTTAGTAACTTAGTTGGACCCTTTCCACTGTAGTTGTAAAACATTCCAATGCTCTGCTGCACCTACTCCTCAGTCCAAAAGATAGAGGCGCTGCGAATAAATTAGGGGGAATTTTGAAACTTATGAAGGGTCAGATTCAGTCCTTGGATGTTAACTGAAGCTTTAAGAACACATTCATTATTTCTTGCTACTAGCTTTACTCCTGTTGATCTCTTACTGATATGAAAATGGACTGTAGTGGCCTCTGTTCACCCCGCTGCAGAATGAGCCAGTTTCTATATGCATATACAGTTTCCAGTGCTTGAAAAATTCTCCTCCAGGATTTTTTTTTTTAACGCATGAGCGTGTTAATGTATAATTGATGCTCCGAGGCGATAAACTGCCAACATTTTCATTTAGGTGCCTAAGGCAGACAGAGGGAGAGCAGTTTCACTTGATTTGTTAGTTTTAAAGTTTATTATCTCACAGCTGAGGGGAAATGAGACCTGAGGTAATCATGAACAGTGTTAGCTCACAAGCATGATGGCAGCAGATGGTTGATGGTCGGATGGATGATTGATGTTTGCTTGTGCTTCCTCCTGCAGTCTACGCTGAAAGGAGCTAATGTCACAGTGTTTGGCTGCCTGAATCACGGGATGCCCCTTTTCTTACGGGAAGACTCATCGCTGAAGTGTGAATCGGGTATGTCAAAGTCAACCGACAAAATAGCCACATGTTTTGTAACCCTCCAAATTAATAAGCTATTGGACTATTACAAGTAATTAAAGCTTTTATGTCTTAGTGTAAGTTTTTTTCAGGTCTTTACTTCTTTAAAAACAAAATCTCTTTTCCTGCTCTTCTATCCCCTGAGACTTCGACTGTTCATACACAATTTACAACTGTTTAGCTTAAATTTAAACCATTATCTTTTAGTTCAATGACCTGAACTGGCACTAATTTCTTTCAGGACTTCCACTTCAACTCCCTCTCCAAACTCAATTTATCAGCTACACGCAGCCAACATTTAAATTATTTTCAGTGACTGAACTTCAACTGAGTCTTCCAGTGTTACACTCTGTTTCACTGCTCATTTTATTGTTTTCTTCTGTTGCAGAATCGGTGGCTGGGTTTCTCCTTACTGTGAATGCCTCTGCTAATATCACCAAACTGAGGATTCCCTATCCACAAACAGGCACCTGGTACCTCAGTCTGCGCTCTCTATGTGCCACTGAACATGGGTAAGACAGGAAATACTGCGGCTGTATTCTGACATTAGTTTATCCTATATACTTAACAATCTGCTTCACTGGAGAACTCAACTACATTTTGAGTTATTCATGAAACGAAACAGCTTGAAAAAAAAATAATTGCGATTATGCGTTTAAGTCAATTGGGAAATACACTAATTTGCTCCTTTAGATGTTTGCTGCCATTTTCATGGCTATACTGTAGCTATGGAGCTACTGCTAGCAACTGACTAATTTAGCTCAGCATAAAGACTGGAAAGAGCAGGAAACAGATAGAATGACTCCGTCCAAAAGTAAGAATCCGCCTATAAGCATCTCTGGAGCTCACTGATCAACACATTATATTTCTTTTGTTTAATCTATCCAAAAACAAAAAGTGTAGAATCAGCGAGTCAGTGTTTTTGTGGTGGTGTTATCTGCTGGACTATTTGGTACCAGTTTGGTTTATCTATACAGAAACAAAGTGTAAAAAAAAAAACAAAGAATTGCCACTTTATGAATTAAACAAATAACATACTAAGCTAAGTTAGGCAGTAGCTAACATGCATGCATGGGGGGGGGGGGGGTAATTGTTTCATCTGACTCTGGGCAGAAACGTTAATACGTGTTTTTTTTCCAAAAATGTCAAACTATTCCCTTGAAATGGAAATAAAAAAAATGTCTAACTTGTACCCTCTGCAGTAGTCAACCCAGAAAGTCTCCAAAACATCATTTACAAGCTGAAATTCACTGACACCAGTAGGATGAGTGTTTCTCATAAATTTTTTTTACAGTCTTATTATCAGTTCTTTGGCTTGGTTCCAGTGCCCCGCAGCAACTTCCTTGAAACAGTATTTGCTGTTGATTACAGGAAGACAATTGCAAAGCAGGGCATTTGGTATTAAAAAAAACAAAACAAAAACCCTCATCCTCATATAACAATCAGTAGTTTGTTTACCAAAATTAATAATTTAGTGCTGTAATGAAGACACTGTGCTCACTGTTTAAACGGTACAGCCTCCCTCATTCAGCTACATCCTGACCCATCTGTCACCTGGCAAATTAATTCTGGATTGGCTTCATAAATGTGCTTCTGGTGCACACCTAGCATATGACATGGAAGAGGGTTAGATTTTGAGGTTTAAAAGCAGATTTTTCATATTATACCATATTTGCATATTAGGAAATGTCAACAAAATTATTCAAATAAGTCTTATCTAAAATGTCGCACAGCTCTGCAAATTGAAAATTCACCTTAAAACATAGTTAATTTTATTTGGTGAATGAATCTGACTGCAGAACATTTTTGCAACTATTTAAATTGTAAATTTTGGTGTCAGTCTTTCAGACTCCATGAGCAAGTGCTTCTTTCTACATCTCTTTGTTCATTGTCTTCATCACCATGTTCACCATTCATACAAGTCAGAATAATTGTAAATAATTTTCCAAATAATTTTCCATCTTTAATATATTAAGCAGACCATAATGCATTGTACCAACAAAACATGTTTTTTTTTTTTGTAAAGGGAATAGCTCTTATCTTTTCTTGACTAGAAAATATCTTCCAGTAATGTCTATTGTTCCCTCCACCTTCATGTTCATTTAATCCACAGATGAAGGCAATGAGCATACACTCATTCTCTGAGGGTCGTGTGAAGTCAATGTGAAACATGTTGGGAAGGGAAGGTGGGGAAAAGGTTTCCGTCAACACATTAACTTGTTTTTCATGAGTTTTTACGTATTAACTATTCAGCAGATTGAGCTGTTTTAGCAAACCCTTAATGAAACAAAAATGTGAACAGAATGAAATTAAGCAGATTTTTTTTTTTTCCCAGGCCACACTGGGGCTCCAACAGAATTTGAATAACAGATAATAACAGATGGTGTGGGACACAGACCCGTCCTTACATGAAAGCATTTCTGAGATATGAACATGTGCAAAACATTGACATAGCTACTGTGTGCATTTGATTTCTGCGCATTTACACGTTATAAAGTCAGGACTTGTTAGAGAGGAAAGGAGACAGTGTGAATGACAGGTGCTCTTTAGGGCCACGATTAAATTGATTGATATACAGTAGCTTAAAAATAAAGAAGGAAGCAGCTGTGTCAATTAAAGGATAGCTTCTGGGAGAAAGGGAAAGAAACACATTTGTTACCTCCTGGTGTCTCATTCTGTCTGATTGATTGGAAAAGCTAGCAATTAGAGGGGCTACAATGTAAGCACACACATACAAGGATTTTTCTTTCATACCACCTGGTGTTAGAGATATACAAATTACGTATGGGTCCATGCTACAGTTAGCTGCATAACAACAACCTCTGTTAGGCTGTGACCCCCCCCCCCCCCCCCAAAAAAAAACAAAACAAAACAAAACAAAACAAAACAAGAAACTACTTTTTGGTTTAAATAGTTCTCCAGAAAAACAAAAACCAGAGATGTTGACTTGAGTAGTCAAAAATGAAGTAGATAGTTCTTTCTAAATATATGAATAGTATTGTGGAACATTCCAGATGGGGGACCTTATTGAGATGTCTAATGAAGGTTAAACAATCGCATTAGAACTTCAGATTCCTCGTTGGTCTATAAAGCACAGACATCATTTGTGGAAAATTACTTTTTATAATTGCTTTATGAGTCTGGAGACTGCACAAGCCCGACAGAGTGAGGTTGTCTCACATGTGCCGACCCTAAAACAACCATTTGATCTCCAAAGTGCAGAGGTGAGGTCTACGGCCAAGCTAGCAGCTCTGTGAGGCTGTACTTTGACACGGGGGTGTGGAAATGCTATAGTCAGTATGCTAACACTCTCTAAGTTTGCCAATATGTTGAGGTTTGACAGTATATTCCCTACCAGGTTCACCATCTTAGTTTTTGCTCGTTAGCGCTAAAGTTCAGGAAACATCAAAATTATGACAAATGGCCTGAAGGGATCTTGGTTATCTGTAGCAAACTCCATGGCAATCCATCCATTATTTGTTGAGACATTTCACAAAGAACCATAAATATCATGAGAGGAAAAGTCAGGGATCACCAAAATCGGTAGAATTCATTTTCATGATGAACATTAACGTCTGTACAAAATTCCATGGCAATCCATCCATTAGTCGTTGAGATATTTCTGTTTGGAGCAAAGAGGTGACCCAAGTGCCAGACTGATGTTATCTACTCTAGAGCCAAGCCTCTAGCATGGCTAAAAGCAGCAGCCACCCACAAATAAAAAGGTCCAGCTTGAGTGCAGAGTTTGTCAGCTGAGATCCACTTAGAAGTGAAACACCAGAACATTTCTGCCATCGGTACCAAAATTCACCGGCGGTATTGCCATCATGTTCCTCACCCAGTGTTCTGCCTGTCTCTGGCTTTTTCCAGATTCGAGGCGTGCACCAATGTCACAGCGGAGGTGTATATGCGAGCATACCTAACTCCATGCATCAATGACTGTGGGACGTATGGACAGTGCAAGCTCCTGCGCACCAATAACTACCTTTATGCGGCATGCGAATGCAAAGCAGGTAATAATTTACTTTTAAAAATTCTCTTGCAAAGAATGTTATCATCTCTGCACTTTCAGCCTCACATGTAGAGCCTTTTTTCCCTTTGGTTTGTTGATGTGAATTTGTGCACAGTGTGAAGGTGAACTAAATTCAGATTAAGTGACCTATTTCTGTTCTCTTTTGATTCTATTTTAATGTCCACTTTATTTTCAAATGACATTCAAATTCGCTAAGCCGTAGAAGCTGGTTCCTAACAAAACAAGGCAAGCTGTTTGATAGAAGTTGATAAATAATTGTATAAATATTATGTACACTCAACGGTGCCTTTAATTATTAATCGGTAATTAATAATTAGCAAAAACCGTGACCATGAATTAATAATTGGAAGTGATTTTCAGCAGTCGAGAGCTGTTTTTGCACAGAGGATAAGATAAAACTTTTCTTTATGGAAATTGGGTCATCGGTGCTGCATAGGATGTCTTAAGTTTTTGAAAAATGCGTCATGCAGAGCGACAAGGAAATGAGACGGAGCGAGGTGGAGTGGCAGAGGTCATTTTCCTGAAATTGAACCGACAATACAGCAATTAAATTGTAGGTGCTGCCGTCCAATGAGTCATACAGCGGCAAGGTATTAATCTTCTAATATAAGCCGTTTTGATAAGACAATAAAACACGCGCTTAATTACGAACAGCTTTTTAATAAAAGATGAGCTTATGAAACTAAACAAAGCATGTCCTCTGAGGCTTTTTTTAAATCCTGCCTTTGATCTCTTTTTATCAGAGCTGGTTTCTCTGCAGTTAAATTCATTGTCATACTTCATATGTGCGACTACTTCCTGGCAGGCACTTTGCATTCAGCACTTGCCCTTGGCCGATCTCGCACTGCAAAGCCACCGTTCAACAGTCCTCACGAATATTTAATTCACACTGTCTTATCCAATCCGCCACTTGATCAGGATCCAATTCAAGTGGCAAAGCAACGGTGTTTTAACATAGGAGGGTGTTCACACCAGGAGGCTCTATTGTGCAGGATAAACAACTTCACACATATCTGTTTTTGATTATCTTTTCACAGAGAAATGTCTTTTTAAGACAAAAGGCTTGTGAAGCATTTTGCTTGTCGAGAGATAAACATTTTATCCATTTTAAGAGGTGCTGTAAATTCTAAAGGGATGAGTGTTTGAAACAAACTGATTCATCTACAGTAAAGTTTCTTCTTATTCCCTCAGCCAAAAGATTTAAGAAGTCTTTCCTAAAGTTTATATAAAGTTTAAGGGAGATAGAAAATGCTTTTAATGCCAGTATTTTCCAGCCGATAAAGCCTGTACCAATAAAGTTATCTACACCCTCGGATCTCTACTACTTTCTTAGATCAACATATAGTACTGACTGCGTATGTGTGTGTGTGTCTGTGTGTTAGGTTGGGATGGCTGGGGATGCACAGACAACTCAGAGGCTTACTCCTACAGCTTCCAGCTCCTCTCCACCCTGCTGCTCTGTCTCAGTAATCTGATGTTCGTCCCGCCTGTGGCCATCGCCATCCGAAGCCACTATCTGCTGGAGGCTTCGGTCTACATTTTCACCATGTTCTTCTCCACTGTGAGTCACTGCCGCGCGGTCAAAGTGGTTGCTTGTCCTAATCTATACACAGAAAGAAAAAGAGTTGACCTATAAGATATTTTTGGGCTGTGAAAACAGCACAAGCAACTGGAAAAAGCTGCATTGCCGCCTCATCTGCAGCTGCTTGTTTTTTTTTTTTTTTTTAATGGCACGTCAGAGGAACAGAGTCAGAAGAAATATGCTAATCACGATCAACTCCTAGTAGACTACTTTGAACTGTGAGCGAAGTATTTCTGCTGTTTACACCACAATCTTCATGATGAAAGATAAAGTAGCTGCCGGCGCGATAACTTTATAGAGTAGTTAAACACCGTCTGTGAGTGTTATAAACCGTCGTGACGTGTTTTGGTGTCTGATAAGCCTTTAAAAGCACTCATCTGTTACTCCAACTGGACTCCCTTCATAGTATTTCCTGTCTCAGTGGTACCTTAAACGACACACCCCCTTGGAGGCCCCCTGTGTTTTTTTAACGTAGGTCTGAATCCACGCTTAGACCTCAAAGATACACATAATTAATTTTGCTGAAAATACTGATGTAAACACACTGTAGCTTTTGTTTTTTCACAGGAACACTCCTTTGATTTGTTGAAGAGGAAAAAAAGTCATATCACGTCCAAAAAGTTTTGATTAACCCGGAACTCGACGATATTTAGGGGGGTTATGTACTAGTCGGCAAAACGTGTTTGAGAAGACACTGACAAGATCAATCACAAACCAGACATTTAATATTTATGTAGTTTTGGTTGACAACAATTTAAGTAATTTGAGATGTTATCTGAGCATGAACAAACATGAAATCAATTTTTTAGAAAGTAAACAGGAAACTGGGACTGGGCTGGCAAGACATGGGCTAAAATAGATTATCAATTTTGGACCCAATTTAGACAAAATCCAGAGAGATTTCATTTAGTCTGAAAATATCCAGGCTATGCCAACAATCAGAGCATAAAGGACAGACCACATTCAGCTGGTCAAACAATAGTGTGGATATAAGCTGTTGTCAGGTAAAACAAAAAAAAAAACAAAACCTCACCAGGCTCTCATCTGGTAGCAATGAGAACAATTTTACCATGAAAAAAAGAAGTATTGTAATAATCCACTGAACATATTATTTTGATGGGGAGCTATGCAATATGTTTCCTCTCCCGTGGCCGTTTGTCGGCCCTAAACACTGTCCTCCCTCCTGACAGTTCTACCATGCGTGCGACCAGCCGGGCATCGTGGTGTTTTGCATCATGGAGTATGACGTCCTGCAGTTCTGTGACTTCCTCGGGTCGCTCATGTCGGTGTGGGTCACCGTCATCGCTATGGCAAGGCTCAAGTCCATCATAAAACAGGTGAGCTCCCGCTGTAATCCCACCCAGTCATCCTTAAACCAGAATCAGGAAGTTGGAGTAAAAAAACTGACTTTTTTTTAATGGAGCCGTGTTTTGTCTGAGATCGGTGAGCGTAGGCAGAGTTTCACCGGATATTCAAAAGTGAATGGCCACAGTTAAATAGAACTTTAATTAAAGTGGTTCAAGTCATGACAAAATGTGGGTGTAGTGAGCTCTCAGATCATTTCTGCTGCGCGTTAGTTGTGAATATAGTAGGTCAGTATGTTGTTAAAATCGCCACTTCTTAATACCTTGGTATACCTGAGCCTACATGAATGCACCATCTGACCCAGCTTAATAACTAACTCAAATAACTAACACTCGAACTATCACTGACAGTGCCGGTTCATGCTCCCCATTAATTCTCTGCATAGAACAGCACACGTCGCTTGTGCTGACATGAATCGATAGCACTGTGCCAAATGTGAGGAAAATACACGTGTACCGGCAGCATTATTAGCAATACAGACTAACAAACATGCATTTTAAGTGTCTTTCTTGCAGCTTAATCCAAAAGGAAGAGATCCTTGACTGCACTAACACTCAAAAACTCTGAAGAGATTAAAGTTTACCGAAGCATCTTCACTACCCTTGGATGTTTTAGTATTAGCGGATACTGCTTCAGCCTCAATCCTGTTACTTCGTACGTCAAATTTTCTCCGTTTAAAGAGGTTTCCCCCGCCCTCACTTCTACACAACGAACTGTTGTCACCGGCCTTAGGTCCACACGCAAGGCTCTGACCTCCCGGGTCGCGTCGGAGGAGGAGGAGCAGCCATTCACGAGAGAAACCCTACAACCTGTTTAATTTTTTTTTTCGACAAAAATGTTAGATGTAGGCAGTGATTGGAACCGGAAAAAATTTTCTGAACCCGACATCCTCTGACCATAACACATGTCCACTGCCATGTATTGCAGCCTGGCAGCACTTAAGCTGAGAGGCCCGTGTTTAGTGGTCGACAACTTGACATAAGCCCTGAGGCAAAGAGGGATTAGAGGACTGAGAAGGAGAGCTCTATAGCTATGTTTGAGAAGTATATATATGAATAACCCATATGCCTCACTTTTTAGTAATAAATTTAAAGATCAGTGTGTTGGAATCAATGATGCATGGTGCTAAACTCTCTGGATGTTCACACATTGCGCTGGATATCAGAAAACACTAACAGGTGCACCTTCTCCCTGGGTCGCTCCCTGGCTCCACATCAAGATGGAACAGTCTCAAGGAAAAAGTGTGTGTGTGAGTGTGTGTGTCTGTGTGTGTGTGTGACCGTGTCCATAAATGAGACAGAGAGAGGGGAGAAGGGGAAGAAGAGGTGGAGTCATGGGAGGGAGGGAGAGTGCACGAACATCTGCTGTCCTCTAGAGTTTTCATTTTTGCTGAGCGCTGCAGTACGCAGTCACTAATCAAATCGCACATGTCAGGACTGGCAAGTGGAACTGTGTGTGTGTGTGTGTGTGTGTGTGTGTGTGTGTGTGTGTGTGTGTGTGTGTGTGTGTGTGTGTGTGTGTGTGTGTGTGTGTGTGCGCGTGCATGTGTTCGTGCGTGCGTGCGTGTGTGTGTGTACTTAAGAGAGACGGTGTGTGTTTGTTTGTTGGTATATGTCCATGACTACAGTAGCCTCAGAGGGTGAAGGCCCCAGGAGCACCTGGTACCGTGGTGTCTATGTATATGACTTTCAGACCTTCATAGGCTAAAGGTCCTCATGAATATGTCAACAAGGACATATTTGCTGGTTCACATAGGGAAAGCGCTTCAGGAGATTTGTAAAGCTTATCTTGCTGAGAATTATTAGATCAGAATCATATGAATCAATTTAAAGGATAATTACCTTTTATTACCAGCTGCGACGGTGTGGCTGGTAGAGTTTTCACCTTGTGAAAGTGTGTGTATGTATGTGTGTGTGTGTGTGTGTGTCTCACATCCTGGCAAAACATGGTCCTGAGGAAACCTATTGTAGAGACAACTACAATGTGGATTTTTTGTTGTTGTTGGTTTTTTTCCCGTGTGTCTGTCTGTCTCTCTCTGTGGACAGATTCTGTCACCACGATAGCGCCACAACCGTGCAAAATACATGGCATGAAACACGGCTAAGTTTGAAGACTGGTTTGGTCCGGGCAAGGCCGCCAGAAGTACGGGGGTTGCCATTAGGGAAGGGGCCATTGGGCCACATCTGCTTTAAGTCGCTGACCACTGTGTCCACAATTTTATCATTTTCCTCCCCTCTAAGATGTGGCCGTCCCGCAATGGGATCACACCGGCTTTGACACCTGTCAGGAACATAGTAATGACTAGTAAGTACTAATGGGTCAGAACGTCAACATGTCGACGGGCGTCATGGCTGGTGTGATCCCATCGCAAGATGGTCTCTAGTCACAACTTGGGTCTCGTCTTTGTAGATTTTCCTTTATTTTACCGAGTTTTTAGGATAACATTGTTCTCACCAAAGTAACTGTTGAGATCTGAGTATGACAGGATGTGAAACACGAGCATTTGGACCATCAGAAAATATATCCCAGTTGATCCTTACTACTTTTTTGGAGCTAAAACCGAAAGTGAGCGCGCCTGAAGTGTGTGTTGCACAGACAACCTGTGTGCCTGCTCAACCACGGCAAGTATGTGTTAAGTTCGACTCTCCTGGGGGACTTTAAACCCTGTCTGATCATCTGACTGCTTGTGTTTCTTGCCCTGTCAAACGTCTAAAGCTGGTCTCAGACTACAGGAGTGCATCAGACCTTTTCAGGAGTTCTCACTTTTGGTTTTAACTCCAAATAAAGTGGTTAAGATATGGCTTTAAGTTTCAATAAAATGATTGAATTATAATTTAAAGTCCATGATATATAATTTATGTTATTCATATCTCTTTTATAAAGATATTCAATTAATTGATCAATTTCAACATTTTCTACAGCCTGAATGAATGTTTTCAAAATATATAAGTCTGAGAGTTTGAAAACAATTTCTAGTGACAAAACATTCTTATTCAAATTACGAGTAATGTAAAACAGTTATGCGGGTTAAATCAGCCACCTTGATGCTGCATAAGACCAAGTAAACAATCGTAGTTTGCAGCAGCCTTCGAGGCAGACAATCACAGGAGTAAATCAGCAGAGTGCACAGACCTATGTAATTAGAGCAAAGAGCTGTGAAAGCAGAGGTGATAATGCAGAAACACACAAGGTTTCATCAGTGAAACCTTGTTTTTTATATGGCAAATAAAATGAAGCGCCAAGGTTTTATATTTAGCGAATGACCGTGAGATCTGGTTGAAAGTGACTGCAAAGCTAGTGAACAGATCTCTGCGCTTAGATGCTCTTCACCGCTTACCGTTCCCCTGGGTGGAGAATGAACATCCTTGCTCAAACTATTTCAGATTTTCAGCGACTTTAAGACATATTTGGTCAGCATGGCCCCTGTAAAGCAGCTTATTGTGACACTAACACTGATCATGTTGCACGGATACAATACAAGTCTGTATCGCTGTATATTGGTAAGCATGAAAGTACATGTGGCAGATAAAAATAGACCTCCGAGCAGAATTCCTACAAGCTCGTCCATCACAATGACGGATAATGATTCATTATAGTGAAACCCATGCCTGCGAGCGTCCGTGCATTCATGCCCACATACAGTACATGTCTACATGCATGCTCGGGTGCTATTGTGTGATTCAGCGGTGCAGTATGACTGATGACTGTTGCTGCACAGAGTCCTGAGGCTGCACCAGGCTGCTCCTCTCCACCTTGGTGCGTGCCAATTAGTCCCTGTTCTTCTGCAGGGGGGTCATCCCCCCTGCTCGAAAATCCCCAATTTCTCCTCAGGTCCCCTACCGCACAGAAGGCTGGAGACCCCAGGCATAGTTGCCAGGCTTAAGTTCTCCCAAGGCATGTGCAGCACAGCTTATTGATTTTTTTTTTTCCCTCGCACTTTATCTCTTTTGTATCCCGTGGCTTTATGTCAAATTGTGAGCTTGGCCAAAAAAATGAGAAAAAAAAAAAAAGTTAAACTGGTATTATTTATAGCATTGGTCTCCATTGTTAGTGTTTTGTTTCCATTGTTATATTGTGGTTCGCTCTCACATGCAGGAGGCTCAGCTGGTTTATTACTCTAAAAGCACTTCGAAATTCTAAATTGGATTTTAGCTGATCTCAGTTATTTTCTCTACTGATCATTTACCCACTGATGTATTAAACTGATGGCATGTTTACAGGATGACAGGCTTTTACCATCACCCTTTTTAACACAGATTTTAATGCTAATTGTGAAAGTCAGCTCTCACAGTGGCTGTTAACATTACGGGATGAGGCTGCGTTATTCTATTATTCTATATTTTTTTTCACTGTAGACAAATCGCATGAAAAGATGAAATAACAATGTGTTAAACTTACTCTCTTACTTTACTGACCTGTCTGTGTTTCTCAGCCCCAACACCGATCACTCCCACTGAGGATGTAAATCTAAGTCTAAATCTATGTTGTTTTGACTTAAAAAAGGAAAATCTCCTAAAATAACAAGGCTCTGTAGTTTTGTATTACTAAACCAGGAATAACTGGCTCATTTGCTGGGGAATATTTTCAGCTGTGGATTGATACACATCTGTTGCTCCAGTGCCACTGTGGGGGATTGAGTCAAAGCAAACTACAGTGTGTGTGTGCGTGTTCATGATAATGTCACGATTCATTGTTGGAGTCATGGATCTACTATGAGACAAGGGGCCCTGATCCCTTCCCACTTCCACAGAAGCAGGATCCTCAGACTGACAGACACACAATACGTTGTTTATTAGTCACTTTGTTTTGTGTTTCTTTGTGGTTGTTTTATGTCTCTTTCAGGTCATTTTGTGTCTCTTTGTAAATGTCTTTGGTAATTATTTTGTGTCAGATGGTTATTTTGTGTCACTTTTTAATAGTCTGTATGGTTGTGTTGTGTCTCTGACCTCTTCGTTGCCTGTTCAGGAATCCATCCTTGGTCTCGATCTTTTCTTGGGATTTGTTGACAGTAAAAAAGATATAGAATATCTCTGGTCCTAACTGTTAACATATATATAGTTAACCAAATTACCCGGCTGGCTGGTTGACATGACAAAGCCAACAAAAAACTGTTAGCTCTTTCAAAACTAGATTTTAGTGACTACTACCCAATAGGTAAAGAAAAGATTTTTAAATTTTGTTTTATTGTACCACTCATTTTTCTTAACCATACTTAACTGACTTGCATCCACAGCATAACACTGTTTTTCTAGAAAGGCATATCTTTCTTTTTTCCTGCCTATTTATTTGGCCTTTTTTGCAGCAGCAGCAGCATAGTTCTCCACCAGACCTCTGAGGGTATGATGGAACCAGCTGTGCTAGGAAAAGTAGAACTCTTATAGCTAAAAAACAAAACAAAACACAGGACACATGTACAGACGTTTGGAGCCCATACAGATACTACAAATTACCTCCTGGTGGTTCAGTAACCACCAATCACTTCTTAAGATTGCAATGTAACTGCAAAGTTTTTGGCACCATTTTTCTAGTATGTGGGGAGAAGATAACAATTTACCAAGTTGTAGCGTTGACTGTGTTTGTGTAGGGCTGCGATTGACCATGTGGGTTTTTTGTTTTTTTGTCAAGGTGCTGTATCTGCTGGGCGCGATGTCTCTTTCCATGGCTTTGCAGCTGGACCGTCATGGTCTGTGGAACCTGCTGGGACCCAGCCTGTTCGCTCTGGGCATCATGGCCGTGGCATGGGTAAGGAAAATTCATATCTTTGCTGCACGGTAGAAAAGCAGTCTTCAGCGGAAAACAGGATCCTTTTATGATGAGTTTAATTGCATTCAAAAAAGACAGGTGTCAATTGAACTTAGGAACTTATTGAACTTATTGAACAATTTTAGATTCTGAATCCTTTATGTCAGATAAAAAAAAACATTTCCTTCCTTAGGGATATATATCTTTTTACACTGGACAAAATATAATGATTTTAATACATAACATGTGTTTTAAATAATTGGACAAGCTTGTTCAAACATGCAGATGAAACATGTCAGCACCGTCCCGCTATTGTTCCTCATGCCAGCAATTGTAAAAGGACTTAATCCGTCATTTAGGCTAACACAGGGCTGGAACACGTGCATGGCTAAAAACTGTGGGTTTCTGACCAATGAAGCTATTTTACATTAGCATCAGAGGGGCTTTAAAAGTTTTGCAGCCTGTGGGTATTAGTCATGGATTGTAGTTCCATTATAAGTCAGCTTGTACTTTCACTGACTCTTCTTCCAGTCATAATGTGCTCCCTGAACTGAGAAGATAAAAAATAATAGTCTTTCAGGCAAGGTTCTTGGAAAAAAAAAAAAGCCTTTAACACCAAACCCCTGACATGAGTTCGAAAACAAGGTTTGTGGCTTCCTTGGAGAAAGCTTTGCATTGAATATAGTGTGGGAGTTGTAGCTCTGAGAGTTATCGCTCTGTGAGCTGGAGGATCCCACAAAAACTGTGGAAGATGAAGCACTTTTTAATTCTGCCATGTAAACCCTCCAGCTTTTGCACCAAAGGTAGGAGACAGTATATTTTGACACAGGCGACTCGCTTTTTTTTTCTTTTTTTTCCCCCTTAAATTAAAGACAGCGCTTCAGAGTTCATGCACTGCGCTGCTGTGTCATTCAAATGCGAGGGGTCTTTGGAGATTTACATAAAGGCGCTGGCTTCCGCTGTTTGGCTGGTTTTCCTTAGGCTTGTAATTTAATTACGGGTGGGTTGTTGACATATGTTATTTCACAAATATAAAGTGCATGGTCTGGTATGAGATCTGCAGAATGGAGGTATATGCAGGTTTAGTGCGGCGTCGAAATGGAAAAAGAGACAATCTCTGATCTTCTCACGGCGTTGAACCACACACCGTCAGGTCGCTATAGTAGACTCCGCACAGCAGCTATTCCATGAAAGTCACTTGTATCTCATGCAAATGTTGCAGGTTTTTTTTTTTTTAGATAAACCTCGGCTCATGCTTTGATTACTTGACACTTCATAATTTATCAGCTGTTCAATGGCATGCATCTGCATTTCAGCATTCTCTCCTCAGCGCTGCACCTCGTGAGTGCCACACATTTCCAACGAGAGCCCTTTCATTTCAACCTGTCATGTTTCTGCAAAGCCTGACATTCTGAATGTTCCCAGACACAACTGAATTAGATCAGTCAAGCGGAGGGCACGGAGCATCTGCTGCTTTGCAGGGGTGTCATGGTAGGAGGGGAGAAGCTCAGATTTGTCGAAGCTGAACATCCCTGGTTCTTCAAACTAAATGAAGTCCCTGACTAATGCTTGAGAAGTCCATCCTGGTTTGGAGTGGTTTGTCTTACCTAGAACAATATGCATCCCAAAAGGGACTGGAGCAGTGAAAACACATTTCATGTTTTTGTCACTTTGCTTCAGATTGCTTGGTTTCAACTGAAAACGCATACAGAACAATAATTCAATTTGAGCCATTTTCCTGCTACAATACATGTAATTATTTTCGTCATTCATGGACGGCTTGAATTTCCCCTGACAGTGTAAAGAGTCTTTTATTGTAACGTTTTGGGAAAAAATATAATGCAAGCAATCAGTGTTTATGAAGCAATGACAATAGAGGCCGAATACAATAATGAAGCACACTCTGAACACTGTTTAGAAAGAAATGAAATTTTCAAGTCTCTCTGTGCCGCACTTTCAGCAATTGTGGCCACTTACAGAGAGAATGAGCGCATTATCTAGTTTAAACGAATAAAGATGTCATGTCCAGTTAGTGCCAAACAGAACATGAGCTTGAGTTAGAAAATAACTAAAGTGGTGACTGGCAACACGGCGACGACCAATTCAAAACATCCCTCGACTCATTATGATCATCGTGGTGAGCTTGATGCTGCAGCAGTAGGCAGGAATACACATTTCAGACATTAAAAGCAGTTGAGATTTATAAAGAGCCCCATCGCTCTGTTCCTCCAGCCTGAGTGAAAGTGCCTGCTGAAATCCCACTGGTCACCATTTTTGAATGACTGCTCCCTGTGTGATCTCCCACACTAATATCTTGTATCCATATAACAGAAACTAAATCGTAAAACGCTTTACTTTATGGGTCCCTTAGTTTCCAAATAATTTTCTAGAAATAAAATTCATATATAACTGTTATTTCTTAGTAAGTTCCTCGGAAAGGACGGTTTAATTTGTGACTAATTACGGGAAAAACTGAAATGATATGAAAATGGCACTTATGGCGCATTTTATTTTCAATATCTGCCATGGACAAAATCTTGTTTTAAGCTGGAATTACGCTTATGCAGCGATACGGGCACCGGCTCGCAGAGGAGCCGATGTGCACACCTGCTGCTTCTCAACAACGTGAGGTGCTGACCTGCACTCTGAGAAAATGTCAACATCAGGAATTCTTCTTCAAGGCATCGTTGCCCGTCTTGTCATCGTCTTGTCCGTTCACCTTGATAAATCCATATTCTGTCACGCATGCGTCACAGATGTAGCGGTCTGGTTACGCTGTTAGCAGACTGAAACGGATTTCTGTTTTCTGACCTCCTCGTCTGAGTTTTCTTTACGATGTGGTTAGCTAATTGTGACAGAACACTGACATTACATTCCCAGTTTGTCCAAATATAAAACACACAAACACACACACACGCACACACGTCCATAAAGACATCTCTGTATGTTTTTCTGGTTTTGTTTGGTTGTAAATAACAAGTAATCCAAAACATATGGGAATAAATTAAATAGGTTTTTACTGGGGTTTGCAAATGGATCTCAAATTTTTTGGCATGGTGCAGTTTTTTCCTGGAAATTTATCTTTGAATTAACAGCTCCCCAACTCCACTTTTTTGTTTTTTAATGCACCCGCCATTTCCTAGCTCAAATAAATTGGTGGGTAATCATCAAATGATGCCATTTAACACGTTATTTTACGTACAACCCTGTAACTACAAAGACTGTTCTAGGAAAATATCCTGAAAAAGAACAGTTAGTCATCCCTTCCATTTCAGAAAAATGTACTGAAAAAACAAAGCGTTGCCAAATAAACTGTGAAATACATTTTTAACAACAGTGAGCTATTTTAAACTTGGTGGTACTGAAGTTGAAAAACCATTGTGTTATCTGTCTGTTGGACTGTCAGACGGTGCGCACCATCCGTCGGCGGCGTTGCTACCCGCCCACCTGGAAGCGCTGGGTGTTTTTCCTCTTCCCTGGCACCATGATCGCCACGTCTGCCGTGGCCCTCTATGCCTTTGTAGAGACGGAGGAGAACTACTTCTACATCCACAGCATCTGGCATATGCTGATCGCGGGGAGCGTGGGCTTCCTCCTGCCGCCTCGCGCCAAGCCCGACGCCAAGGTGACCCCGCTGAAGCGTAGGCGAGGCTGCGGCTATCAGCTGTGCGTGAACGAGCACGAGGAGCTGGGCCTGGTGGACCCCGCCATCATCTCCATCAACAGCATCTGTACCAGCTGATAAACTCCCAGCCTTTTACCTTAGAGACACTCCATTGCCTTCTTTTACTTGGGAAATTCACACACGGGAAATTAAGCCACAGAACTTGAAAAAGCAATGTAAATACTTTAATGCAGATGTGACACATTGGAGTTCTTTTCTTCTGTTGTTAATGTCATGGTAATTACTATCAATACAACTGTAATTATTATTATCTATAGTTAAAGTTGTTCTGAGGAATTGTGATTGTACAGTGACACACTGTTGTTTGTGAATATGTATTTGAAGTCAAAGCTGAAACACTGCTGCTATCTGACGGTGACTGTAAAACTGCTTCTGTTGGTTATTTATTGGTGGTCTTGTAAACAGGCCAGTTATTTTACTGTTTGGGCACAGATCATGGGGAGACATGGTGGGTTGGGTGGGTGGGGGGGGGGGCATTTATCAAGGGCACGGCTTTTCTGAAATTCTTTTAGAATATATCTTTTGCACTGAGACACAAAAATGTTATTCTGTAAATTTTTATAACAATATGAACTACAGTGGGCATCACAAATGTAAAACCTAGTTGTCATGTGGAATGTTAGACTGTCCTTTGCAATTGCAATGTAATCGCTTTTACACGAATGTGCTGAATTTCCTCGATGGGAACTAGTCCAAAGTCCAGCTGCCTGTTGAAAGGGAAGAGGGGAGGCAGGATTACTTCAGAGACCTCAAACCAAGACCTCACCTCCCTGTTTCTTTTTTCCGACAGGACACGTGTGACACCACATTCATAAACAATAAATGTTTTCTTTCTTTGCCTCAGTATCACTTCTGCTTTTAAAAGCTTTTTTCTTTTTTTAAAATATAGTGCAACTGATGAACTCGCCCACAACGACAGCATATTACAGTTCCCGGCCCTAATGGAAGCCGGTGGTACTCAGACAGTGAGATGAGACGCTGTCAACAGCATCCTCCCAGGAATAGAGCGAGAGATAAATAATTCTCCTACAGAGCGGCAGCGTTAAGGCGGCGTCAGAGCATGCCGTCGATATCTGGCTTCTCTCTCTTCTTATGTAAGGAAAAGGAGAGCCGTGAGAGTTTCATGACTCTTTGCTTTATTTTTTATTGGGTATGATCCATCGGCTGCTCCTCGGTATTTATCATTCTGCATGCGCACCGGATTTCCTTTTCTTTTCTTTTTTTTTTTTTATCAGATCATTTCAGAAAAGATGAAAGAATTCATTATTTTGGCAAATGTACATACTGTACCACAAGCTGAGATCGCCTTGACATCACGCAAATAAATAAAAATCAACACAGCCCTGAAGTAATAGTTTGACATTTTGGGAAATGTGCCTATTTTCGTTCTCGGGGAAACATCTAGCCCCTTGCAAAATCACAGCTTGAAGTTTTTACACTTGGTTTTTTGTACATATCACACATAATTAATGTGTTAATTAGTGAGCTTTAGAGGTTCTGGTAGGCAGGGTTTTTTGGGGTTTTTTTTCACCTCTGGACAGAATCAGATGAGCTGTTTCCCACTGCTTACCAGTCTTTTAGGCTGCAGATGGGAGTGTAGCTTCTCGTTTACAGAACAGACACTAAATTGGCATTGATCTTCTCACCTAGCTCTCGCAAAGAAACCGCACAAAGCTTGTTTCCAAAAACACTGAATAGGCTGTAATCCATACGTTTCTAATAACATATCAAGTTGGGTTTGCTCATAGTATTGAGCCTATAGAGAATTGTTACCTGAATCTGCAGCTTCCCTCAACTTAACAGTGCTTGTGGTCAGCGCCAACTCACTGTTTAACTGTCCCAGGCCCAGCACTTTGTTGGATTGCTTAATTCTTACTGCTCTCAGAGCATCATTTTAGTGAAAAAAGCCATTTTAATGAAAAATAAAACTCAGAAAAACCCACTGTATACGACTTGCTCGGTATCAAACAACGGACGGACGCAGAGACTAACTGGTGAACATAGTAGGGCAATTACTTTAGCAGACAAATATTTCCCTCAGGAGTTGGTAGAGACCAAAACAGAGCTCGAAGAGCGTGAACACCGGACTTTGATTTGCCTGGTGGCCAGAAACATGAATTCAAATAAATGATAAAGATGCTCTGTAACATCTGGATGTATTAAAAAAAAAAAAAAAGTAGCTGTTCACCATATCAGTTTAAAAGGTTATAACAAAGTATGACAGTGTTGTCTTCATAGCTTATTTTTACTCTTCCCAGGCGGCCAAGAAATAATTTATTACAGGTTTAATATTCAAATGGATGTTAGCAGTGATATTCATGTGAATTTACTGAATGATTAAGCTGAAATTCTTAAATTAACCAGAAACTAGATTCTAGTTTCTAGTGAAAGAAAATAAATACGCCAACACATCCTGACACTAATGACCCACTCAATTTTTTTTTCGAGCTTTGCATGAAAAGCTTTTATTTACAGGGCGACGTAGAGGAGGAAAAAAACAAATTCCTCATTTTTACCAGAACTGCCATTGTTGCAGTTAATTATGCATCCGTTCTTTACTTGGAGTGTTTCTGTTGAGTTTTGAAAATGTGATGGAATGAGGTCATTGGGAGGTCTTTAAAGTTTTTACATTAACGCTTCTACTCCGTGTTTTTGTCCAAAGGAGAAAGAGAAAAAAGACAAGAAAAAATATGTATGGTGTGTAGTCATGTCTAACTTAATAAGAGGCAGGAATAATATGACATGACACAGTGGAAGTGCTTTATCCTTTTATCAAAAATGTGTTGAATTCTACACCTCTTCATAATACTTTCTTATATTAAGGATATATACTGAACAACAAAAAAATCCACACAACCTATATATTAAACAATATATAGGTTAGGTTATACGCAGAAATTGCCCCCCCCCCTATTTTTTTAGTCTAAGCAGATAATTCGAGAACCACTATTCTTGAAGGACCCGTAACATTTAGAGGAAAACTACAGTACCATTACGATGCAAAAGGAAACCCCGAGAATATCAACTCAAAACTTTGCGCAGCTGTATATATTTCAGGGCATTTCTTAGTCACTCCCCTGCTACTTCAATGAAAAGCCAAGTAATGGAAATTCATAAGAGGCCCAATATTCCAAGTGCAGAGTGCACCCCTTGGCGGGAATAAAAGGCTTCGCGACTGTGCTTAATGAGACAAATTAGACCAAAATGACAAAGTCTTAGATATTGAAATTTCAAACAGTGGATATTCCTGCACTTCAACCACACATGAAATCAAAGCAAGTACCTTCTTTGTATTCATGAATTCTTGGCTAACATATCTAACAGGATTATTACTCTGACACACTCTAACCTACAGCACTAGAGCAATTTCAGCTCAGCTTATTTGCATGGCTGTTTTTTCTTGGGTAAATCCTGCAGTATGAATACAGGGTTACTGTACTGCGCTGAAAAATTATGCGCTGCACCGTCACAAAATTCAACTTTTGCCACTCCTTATTTTATCAGGTTTTTTTCTACCTCGAAACCAGATTGCGAGTTTTACAGCCAGCAACCCTGTGAGGCTGTTCTTGGGGCACAGTGATTGTTTGAGCTAAATTTATCAAGCTCACAGTAATAATCCAGACATGCTGAGTCTACATGGATGTTAGCATGTTAGTATGCCACTAGCATGCATCTAATGGCAGTCAATACAGTGGCTTTTGAGATATTTCAGTTGTGAATATTAACCTGTTGTCGGGGCTAGAAGAGTCAGGGGATTCCCACACTCAGTGAACTTAGTGAAATGTGTGTCTGTACTAAATTTTATGACAATCGATTCATTATTCTTACAGATTTTCAATTTCAGAAAACCATTGAACAAAAGGAAAAAAAAATCATATGTGTAGAAATTTATTGCGGACAGAAGGACGTCGCCTTCCCTGGATAGCATAGTGATGCACACCAGGCTCATATTCTGACCAAATTTTTCATTAGTAACATTTAGCACAAACTTTGATCCTTAAAATATTTACTAAAAGTCACGCACCTGTATAAAAGCCACAGTATGTAACTAAGTTATTAATTTAATTTCCCCCTTATGGCTGGTAGCTTTCAACGCACACCTTTAAAAAAAAAACAACACCCTGATTTATGCTATAAAAAACACATTGTGGGTTGCCATACTTTCATTGTCAAAAAGGATTTCATAACAATTTAAAAACATCAGAAATAAACACACAAGCTTCAGTAAAATAAAAGCATGCGATGCTCTAAACTACAGCAATTAGACAAAATGCCAAAGCCCCATTACAAAGCCACTACACAGACAAGTCATGTTCATTTGAATGCTAATTAGTGGCACGTGTTGCATTACGAGAGTTCAGAGAATGTGTGTTTAACCGTCATCATAAGACAGCGAACAGACTTGCAAAGAGAAACAATAGATGCACCTCAAGGCGCAGGTACATCTTACAGAAAAAATGAGAATTACTGGATGCCGCAGAAGGAACACTCTGGGAGACACTCAATCAGCAAACAACATTAGAACTAGTTCTACAGTATATATCTACCACAATGTGCGTGTATATATATATATATATATATATATATATATATATATATATATATATATATATATATATATATATATATATATATATACATATATATATATATATATATACATATACTATGTATAGATGCACCATTCAGCCAAAGCATTAGGCTGATCGGTGTATGACAACTTCCAAAGCACCTCTTTGAGAAAACTGCAGTTTAGCCTCTCAAATGTACTCACTTTAGTACTGAATTTCCACCTCACAAACAGCAAATAACTGCACACCATAAGCTTCCCAAAGCCGGGAATTATGGTAGAAAGGCAATTTGAGCACCGTTTGTGTCCAAGGTCAGCACACAAAGATGCATAATCTGATCAAAGGGGGCAGGGATGCTGAGGGGCTGATTGATGAGGAGCTAATGATGAGTCATCTTTCAGCCCCTTTTCATCCAAAAAGGGCTCGAATTTGAAGAAAGCCAGAGGAACCATTTAACCTACAATGTCTGTTACCCACCATTAAACATGTCGGTCGATCTGTAATGGTTCGAGCATCCATCTGGTGAGAGTCCAGTGTTTGTTCTGCACAATTGCATAGCAACCAGGAAACATGAGGGCTGTTTCAAAGGACCAGATGCACTCTAGGGTGCAAACGCTGTCCAATGATGAAGCTGGGTCAGTTCAGATTAAGTTGATAAAGAATTAGTTACATCTTGGACAGAGCAGTTTGCACAGGAAACAAACAAAGACTGTTCTTTATTTCTCATTTTTCCTCTCTTATGTCTAATTAATCATTTGATTTTTTTCTTGAAGTGGTCAAAGCGTGTCCAACTGTGGCCCAACAGGGGGCAAAAGATTAGCTTTCCCCGCTTCTTCATCACGATATCACTCACTTAAATTGAGCTTGAAACGGTAACAAGCCTCATTTGCCTCATGAGCCAGACATTCTGCATAAAGTTGTGATTTAAATATAAATGAGAGATTACTGAATGTCCATGAGGGAGATTAAAAGTTAGGAAAGCGAGCCAAAGCAGCGATGAAGTTGTTACAGCTGCTGTAGCTCTATCAGTTAGCGGAGGCAGAGAAGCTCCTCTTTAAGTGCAACAGCAAATAGCACTGAGACCGAAGGGAAACCAGAGACTTTTGAGTTTTATCTCAGCCGCTGAACTCAAGGCTGCAGGTTAAATACTGTTCTGGGGAACAAGCCCAGCAGTGAACATAAGAGTCAACAGCAGAACGAAGAAGTCTACCGAGTTTCAAACCTCAAAAATAATTTTGTCTGTGGGCTGATGCACATTTGACCAATTGGGATTTGGACGGGTCGGGGTGGACGTGGTTGTACAGCCAGGGCACATGCTATATCTCCACAGAACATTGTATAAGTAAACAGTCCCATCTGGCTGTTCATAATGTCAACCGATTCACGATGTACAGTCGCTATCTGTGGGTCTGATCACACAGTTGCTCTCAGTGTGCAGCCAATCGATATCACATACAGAGATCCCCAGGCCAAATCCTATTGTTCCCGTTGTCTCCCAGGACCCCTTGTTGCTGCTGTATCAAATTTTATTTACTTGTACAGTGGCCTTTTTTTTTTTAAACATATAAAAAACTTACTCGTTGCCTTCTCTGATTCACTTAGTTTTTAGCCACGCTGGCAGCATGGCCATTGGGATATCTGTCTGACATTCTGTCAATCCACAACTTCGGTTCCTGACTGAAATTACTCAACAGCTACGGGACGGATTGCCATGAAATTTTGCACAGACGTACGTGGGGCCCAGAGGATGAGTCCCGCCAACTTTCTTGGTCCCTGACTTTTCCTCGACGTGCCTTCGTCAGATTGACATTTGTGGTTTTGAGTGAAATGTTTTGGAAGGATTACCATGAAATCTGGCACAGAGGGGAACTGCATTCACTTTGATGATATTCTGACTTTTTATCCAGTGCCGTCAACAAGTCAAAATTCAAATTCATTAACCAAACCTTTGGTTTATCATTGGATATTGGCAAAGCTAATTACACTCCCATCAGCCTCAGCTGTGTAATGTACTTCGTGCCAAAAAGCAAATGCTAAATTAAGATGGTAAAGATGGTAAACACAATAGCCTAACTGATTCACATCAGTATGTTAGTACGGTAACATTAGCACTCAGCTCAAAGTGTCAGCAGGGCTTCACAGAACTGCCAGCATAACTGTAGACTCTTAGTCTTTGTCTACGAATTAAATTGTAATTAAAAACGTCGTTTATGTAGAAATAAAAACAAAACACATCACAAAACATGTTATGTGAATCTTCGTCATAAATTAAATGGATAAATAAAGGGCCACTAAAACATATAAAATAGATAATAATATATAATAATTTTCTACAATGCCATTCCTCTATTCTTGTTAGGCTGATATTAATTATTCAGATACTTTGAAATGTTTTGCACCAAACTACAGAGCATAAACGTTTTTTGAGACCTTTATTTCCAAGAATTTTTTTTTCTACCTAATCCATGATTAGGTTGGTTCACAGGATTTGGAAATAGCCTGCAAACTATCAGCCCCAAATACAAGAAACTGAAATTAGATAAATCGAAAGTGCCTGCCGAATGCTGATTATCCAACTTCTGTGTCCCATGAGCACTTTGGTCCTGTTACCCTGAGATAAAAATGAAAGCGTTATTTCAAAATTGTTGCTGGCAACTCGTAGATTATCATGTTTGACTAGGTATTACGACTTCTATATAGAACAGAATCTTTCTGACTAGTCTGAATATTTCACATTCTGATTATTCAATGTCACATGAAATTTAAGATGAGAAGTGGTTTAAAGTGAATCCTAAAAAAAGAGGGAGAAAACTGTCACACCAGGGCAGATCTAACTAAGTAGCTTCACATCTCTGATTTGGCTGCGTTCTACACCTCCCCCGGATTCCTGTCAGCACATGCCGGACCCAAACATCAAGCAGACAGCCTGACAGTCCGATGGGAATGCAAAGGTCATGCTACATTTCACATGCTGTGTAGAGAGGGATCGGCTGAACGTTGGTGCCAGGAGATTTAATAAACTCTGTCGTCGGCATGTGCGACGTGTAGCCGCACACAGACATCTGTCACACAGGACCAAATGATGACTGGCTTTTGAGAGGAAAGCCGCGGGGTTTGTCGAGTGCTAATGATGCACTTCAAGATCACAGTTCAAGATGCAATAAGGTCGCGACTTCAAAATTAAGGACCCTTGTCCTTGTAGTTTAGTCTCAGATTTGACTGCTGCCGGTCAGAAGGACGGGGGCTTTAATTATCACATGTCAATGCCAACAGTCCGTCGTGCGTGTTAGGATGCCACATCATTCCTGTGTGTTTTAAAGTTTGCAAGGGTTTGACACAAGTTAGAACCTGAAAATGCAGTAAGGGCCTTTATAAAACCAGTAATCAACAGGATTTTTTAACCGCAATTCTGTTTGCATCACATCTCATGTCGTCAAACTGATGCAAACTTGGACACTTTGCAGTGGCGGAAAAAGTACTGAGATCTAGCACAATGTAAATACATGATCTCACATAAAATGACCCACAGAAGTATTAACAGCAAAATTTACTTCAAGTTTCAAAACTACTCAAGGTATCAGACTGACCCTCTCAGGGTGTATATGATAGTGTGTTTGTGGATTATAGCTGCTAACAGCCAGTCACGATGGATCTATCTGTAATTGCTTTACGTGTTGTTACATCTAGCCCAACCATAACATCGTATCATATTTAATACTATGAGAAATGTGTTTGTTTTCAATTTGATTTCAATCTGAAATGAATCTTGTAACTCTAGCTGTCGGATAAATGTTATGAGCACTATACTGGCCTCTGAATTATAGCAGAATAGAGGCATAAAGTAGTATTTCATGCAAATGCTCAGTTAATGTACTGTATCTCAAAATCACACTTGAGTAAATGCTTTTAGCAAAAAAAAAGGCATCATGCCAGTGAATGTGTCCCTCCACTCTTTATTCTGACTCTATCTTGGCACAGCACCTGCTCTTGATATCGGGATTAAAAAAATATTTCATATATCCATATGTAAGTATGACTTTACCAAATCTTCCATTTTGTTGAGGATTCCAGGTTCACCTTTTGGCCTGAGTGCAGCATCTGCAAACATGTGGACAGATTTGCACAAAAGTAAAAAAATGACCAAAATGTTTGCATATTTATTTGAAAACTTTTATTTTCTCTCAGTTTTTGACAAAGACTAAAATGAAATTGCTCTAAAATAAAACAGACATAGTCACTGAGCATGCAGTTTAAGTTTTTTTCTTGAATTGTTGACATGTACAAAGACCATGAAATATGGTTGAAAGCTGCAAAACTACTTAATGGAGCTCTGTGGCTTTGATTCCTTTGTTACACGTTTCCAAGAAAGAACTTCCACGCCAAAATGTTCAAAAACAGGTCTCACCTGTTTTGCAATATTGTGGTATGCAACATGATATAATTTTCCCCACACTACAGCAGCATGCTGGTCCAGACTGTAGCTTTCCCGAAAGCCCTACTACAATATAACTGCAGAAGAGCCGAAAGCATTTTTCCCCCAGCTTGTGGTAGTTATCTCATATCATTAGACACATCCGGCCTTCCTGTTGCCTCCAGGGGTGTCATGCATTATGCTAAACACTCAAACCTATCAGCGCACCACATGTCGGATTGTTCCAGCTGCTGAGAGTTATGAAATTATGAAAATTGCTTTTAATTATATAAACTCCTTTATTTCTAATAAACCTTGTACATGCTAACGTTGTCACTCACTAGTTATCACTGTCTATCTCATATAGTTTGCAAAGTTTGGAGATATGCTTAGACTCTTCAGGTAAAAGTGTTACCTATCTTTTTTGAAAATTGGAATCATTTAATGTATTGTTATTAATTCATTCATCTCTTTAAGCATTTATTTTTCCCATTTGCATTTCATTTCTTCTATAAAAGACAATATATTCAAATCATGTGAAATTATTGTATAGCCACCATTGTTTTTATTACTTTTCCTGGTGGATGCAGTGCCTGCTGCAATCGAGATAAAAACAAGTACCCCTGAAGATTAAAGCTGATATGACAGACAGGATTATTTTTCTGGCATTCATCAGTCACTGCCTCCTTTTTCGACAACGAGTTTTGATATGACCTGCGCTGTGATCTTTTCACATTGTCTCTGTCACTTACGTCAGGCTCATGTCTCGCAGCCACTGAGGCTGCACTCATGCCACAGGGCTTCATACTGCTGCACATTCAAATTTTTTATTTAACTTTTTCGATAGATGTATTTAGGGGTAGGGGTTTTATAAAAAAATATTTTGAATGAAAGTTTTAGCCACAACATGTCTGTCGTTGGTCCGCCACCTTTGTCCAGCCTGAAATATCCCAACTAGTGCTGGATGGATTCTCACAACGTTTGTTGAGACATCCCCTGAGGTGTGTCTAAAGGAAACTGGCGATTCCCTCTAGTCCTCTAGTTTTACCATGAGGTTAACATTTGTCTCTAATGTCTCGGTAACTATTGATACTTTGATTTATGAGCAGATATCTGCAAAACAAATGACGTTCCCACTGTAAACAATATCCATTACCAACATAAGCTGATAGTACTGGTGAAACATCAAAAACAGCATCTGATGGCACAGTTTGATTGATTGTGCCGTTGGATGCCGGCTATTCTACTTTCTTTTCCATCATTGTGTCTTCTTGTCCCTCAGTCAGACTGATGTGTTGGTTTGATGTAAATGGCCCAATGCCATCAATTTAAAAGGTTTACAAGGTAATATGATTAATTACAAAGGGTCTGACTGAGATGTTATGTATTCTGCTCGAATGTTTCATATCAAAATTTCTACCCAGTGCTCTCTAGACAGTTGGTGATTTGAGTGACCGTACTCTGTGTCTGGTGGGAGTGTGTGTGTGTGTGTGTGTGTGTGTGTGTGTGTGTGTGTGTGTGTGTGTGTGTGTGTGTGTGTTTGTAGTGTGGTGTGTTTGCGTGTGTGCTGCTGCTCCCATGATGCTACAAGTAACTACACCTTAACAAGCTCCACAGCCAGTGTGCAGTTCCACTCCTGTGGAGAGGAGAACATCCTGATTGGCTCATTTTTTGCCACAAGCCCACAGTCTTCCCAATTAGGGGCTCAGAATATTGCTCTGGGAGGTGAGGGACGGGGAGTCAGGAAAGTTGGGTCAATCACTGGCTCCAGTCTGATCAACCCTTAAGAGCTTTTTTGTGGTTTCCGTGGCTGTTCATCGATTGGGAAGAGGGTGGGTTGTTGTACCGCTGGAAAAGTATTGTTTCTGTAAAGCAAATTTCTTGATATTTTTTTTAGACAGCTCAGAATATGCAGCTATCCTTGAAATCAGGGAGCTGATACCCGCGCAGGTCCCAGTTGAGAAAATCATTTTTTTTAGAAATGGAAATGTGCCAGTTCTAGGGCAGTAGGAACATTTGCTTAAACTACAATATGGAGCTTTTTGGCATTAAAATTTGCAATATATTCTTTTAAAAAAAATAGGTCTGTTCCACACTATCAGCCTGTGCAGTTCTTATCCACCCGGGATTATCTTTCAGTAGCTTTCAGGATGTTTGGTAGTAAAGACATTCGCTGAGGGTGTGACACCTTGTTAGGATCAACAGGTGGAAAAGATGTTGGAAAAGCAGCCAGAAAAAAAAATGGGAAGCTAAACGGGTAATAAAGATAATAATGAAGATTTAAAAATACAACGCCATTATAATTAGGTGACCTTTGTCAACGTGGCTACAAGAATAACTACTTCTGTATGGTCAGTGATTCATTATGATCATGGTTGAAAGAAACCAACGTTGACTGTTAGCATAGGAAGGTGAAAGAGAGAAACTATGAAAAAAAATTAACATACTTTTGTGTAGCAGGAAATGTTTTCCCTTAGTCTTATGCGTATACATTTTCCAACAATTCAGATTCATCTTGAGACCCCTTTTTTTTTGGGGGGGGGGGTCCTGACCCCCAGGCTGGGAACCATGGCTTTACATGCTGCTATCCCCTTCAGCTGGTACAGTCAGAAATGGATCAGTGTTGTCACTGCCCCTGCAAAGACAGCTATTCTCAAATGCTTCATGACGTATATACTCAACTGATCTCAAATTCTGACAGATTATCAAACATATATTATTACAGAAAACCGAGTATCTTTTTAGGAATATAATCAATTTTAGGAATATCACAGTATGGATATTTCCTAGCAAGTGAGGACAAGGGGAGACAGAGTTAATATGTAGAATAGGAAGACATGAAAAATGTATTTTTTTTTTTTGATGACGAGGCAGCTGCAGTACTCTGCACCGTGCCAGTCATGTGAGACAGAAAGACGGTGCATCGGAGTCATTGGGTAGATAATGTATAAAAGCACAAGTAATTCTATCAGTATTATTAAACATGTAGACTAATCTTATCTTTGTCTTGTTGTCAGGCTGATAAAATTCATATCTGATCCAATTCTTTCGACAGTTCTGCAGCACACTCAGTCGTTGTCACAGAAAAGAAAAGAGATGGTACGCTGATAAATAAATTTAACTCAGGGGATGTGGATGTGTTAGAAGAATCTGTTTTCCAGTGTGCAGTGCCTAAAATATGTACTGTCTAGATGAATACAGATAGACAAGCCAGGCAGAGAATATTTCACTTTTTGATTTATTATTATGCAGATGCACATATCAGCATTTTGCCAGATCTTGGGAGTATCAGCTCCAAATCACAAAGTGAGTCTGTATAAAAGGGCATACGTGCACAACACAGATTCTCCTAATTAAGCACTATCAGTGTGTACGTTAAAAACCAGCCAGTACATCAGAGCGTGCAGAGATTTCGTTGGCCTGGATTTCAACCTTTTTTCTTTTTTTTCACTGGGAGAGAACAAGCAGTGAGAATAGATAATTTCACTTCATCTGTGGTGGTAATGAACACAGGTGCACCCCAGAGGTGCGTCCTTAGTTCACTTCTATATTCATATTTCACTCATGACTGCATTGCAAAATATGATAGGGACCGCATCATTAAATTTGCGAGCAGCAAAACCGATAGAGGGAATTCAGAATAATGATGAGTCCTTTTCACAGAGAGGAGTTTGTGTGACTTGCAGAGTGCTGAAGTGAAAATAAAGTTGATTTAAATGCCACCAAGATGAAGGAAATCATTCTTGACTTGAAGGCAAACAGCAGAAAGCACTCATGTCATTGTCAGTGGTGCTGGTGTAAAGAAAGCATTTTTTTTGTCTCACATTTTTAAGAGTTCAAATATCCAATGTCTTGACTGTACTGCCACTGGCAAACATACTCAGCAACATCTACAGCTGCTGCAGCAGTTAAGATTTCCATATTAGCCTATGGTCTCCTAAGGAAACTGTAGTGATGAGGACTGGAGGCTTATAGACAAGGTCATAAAAACAGCACATTATACAGCTTTGCAACACAGCTGCCATCTGTGGGTGTCATTTAGGTGCAGTGATAGGGAGATAGTCACAGATGCAAAACCAACAGGGTGACAGGCTAATCACTCCGCTCTCATCTAGTAGAAGCATCAGTGGAAGTGCTACTCCGACAGAAAAGCAAAGTATTTTGTACCAAAACATTTAAGAACAGCTTTTGCTCTTGCACTGTCCAAGTTTGGAGTTTGTCGCACCATTTCCCTGAACTAAAACAAGCTATTGAACTTCACTGACATTTCAAGTATTTTTCGTATTTGCCACATCAAGATCTTTTAATCCTGTTGCATTTTTTAAAAATCCTTTTTCATGTATCTTTTCCTCTGGTGTGTCCGTTCTCTCTCGTCTTATTTTCTTCTTGTCACATCTTTATGGTGATAAAAGTGAAGCAAACAAAAGGAGACATTTGAGGAATTCATCTTGGGCTCTCAGAGTTTTGCTTGGGCATTTTTCACTTTTGTTGTAGACGTTTTTATAGACCTGACCGAATGATTATTTAATAAATTAATCGGAAAAAATAATTGTCAGATTAATCGATGATGAAAATGATTTGTGATGTTATTTGGCTTGTTTTCATGCAAATGGAAAATAACTAAATGTAGAGATATATTGTATCTACATTTCAAGTAATCATATGCCACTACAGTAGATATATCAAGTGATCCTTTGTCCCTGTTATACAGTAGGACAAGTTGTGAATAAGCATAGGTTGTCAGAGATGTGATATATTACTGCATATTACACATAGTACATCACAAGTAATGTAAATTTGTTCATAATTAACTTGCAGATTAACTTTGTAAAACGACAATGTGATGGACAGAAAACCTTCAACTACATTCCCATACAAAGAGGGGTGAAAGTCAATCGTTCAGCTCATTAGGGATCACTTTTGCTGAGTGAATGGATCCAAATCGCTGTTTGAGCAGATTTTTAATGTGTACCCCGCATACTGTATATTGCCGTTATGAAAAGAGGAACAAGCTGCACCGGGGGCTACATTACATAAGGGTAATTGAGTCAAATCAAGCTACTGTGGCTCCACAGCCTGTTGTGAATAACCCAGTAAAAGTCAATCCCCTTTCTTCACGAGAGCTGGCCTTTTAAAGTTCTGCTCCAAAACACACGAGCTGAACCAGCATTTTCACTCATCCTGCTTTCGTGTAACATTTGGCAGGTCCGGTAGTGTCTGAGGTGAAATTTTAGCCATGCATATTTGCATCTGTGTTAGACTTCACAGGGTGTGTGCGAGTCTCTGTGCGGATGTCTGTGTGCCCTCCAATTTGTTGTGACCGTGAGCGGTGCAACCACAAGTAGACTACAAAGCAGTGTAATGAGAATAGCTATGCAGCTGTGGCATCTGCAAAGGAGTATAATTGAGGCCAGAGATGGACGACTGAAAAACATGGCTGAAGCACTTCCTGTGTAGACACACATAAGGGGTCTACGGCAACGTGAGCAGCTCTGTGTTGCTGCACGGCAGTGCTTTGAACAAAATGCTAAGGCGTCTCTCAGCATGTCAGCAAGCTATCATTTACTAGGTAGCACTAAAACGAAGCACAATGAGGCTGATGGGAGCAGCTTTGCAGGTGTTTGGTCACAAACCAAAGTATTGGACATATTCAAATTCTGACATGCCAGCGGTGCTGCGTGGAAGTGACGGGTAGAGGTCTTCATGGGCTAAAAAAACTTTGGACCTGACGCGAAACGCAGCCGAGCTCCAGTGAGCTTTGAAGTTCACGGTTCCCGTTCTCCCTCTCGCCTCAAAACACATCGTCTCCTCCTGTGGTGGTCGTGCCGCCTGATTTGATCAGAGCCAGTACTTGGCGCTTCGCCGGAGTAAATTTGGATTTACCGGAGAATTGCGCATATTAACAATACAGTGATCCAAGTCCTGCAGCAGTATAATGAGACTCGATACGACCCAATTAGACCGGGCAGAATTTGGAACTGGCCTGACTTGTGTCCCGATTTGGTTCTCAGTTCCTCGGGACTGAGTGGACATGTGAAGACTCCTAGAGAGAGGATCACCAAAGTTATTAAAATATTATCCCTGAGGGAGAAATGAATGTGTGCCCCAAATTCTCTTCTGTTAGACTGCAAATTCAGTCCAAAACACACTAATCACCTCACAGTCTGAATGAACTCCCCTAGTAATATGCAAGTATACAATGCCTTGTGCTGTGAGGGCATAAAGGAGATACACATAGCTAAATGAATCTCTAATCGCTCAGGTTACCTGTGGACAGTGTAGGACCCTCTGCCTCAGAGCGTGACTGACCTTTCAAACTGTCTCGAGGGGAAACAAGTGTGTGGATGAGTGGGAATGACGGGACTTTCTAGGTCAAGGAAAGTGAATCCCAGGAAAGCTTTTACGCAGAGCTACATGATTTTCTTATCTTGACTTGCCAAAGCCGTAATCACGTTGTCACTCTGCAAGGCTGCGCGATTTATAGGCTTTTCTGTTCCTATAAACAGCAAATTACCACGAAAAGTAATCATCCACCAAAGTCATAAAGCAAGCAAGGCCATTAACCTTGTTGCTGTCCTTCTTTGGGGACAGCTTGCATTTTTTTTTCTTTTATTTTTAACACAATTTTGACTGCTGGATGTGTTAGAAAAAATATCAGTTTTGTCTTAAAAAGTTTGAGTACTTGCACATGGCAATAGATGACACGGTGGCTCGGTTGTTAGAGCATTTGCATATTTTTTTTTACCACATTTATGTGGATATGTTTTGGATGTGGTCCAAACACATGCAAGTCATTTGGATTGGAAAATATTTATTTTTTTCTTTCATAAATGAGAGTGTGAGCAACTGTCAATCTGTTTCAGCCCTGTTATTAACTTGAATCCCACCCTTTGCATGTTGGAATACACTTCAGGCCACTGCAAACCAGCAAGACGATGAATAATTCACCATGTGTAAAAGTTTACCACAGTCATGCCACTGTTATTAGCTAAAGACCGTCACAGCCATTCTTCATTTTTACTGTCTGAGTCACTTGTCATTTTGTATTGTTGTGGACTGCCAAAATGTCTGCAGGAATTTTTGCATTTATTTATTCACACGATCCCTCGGTCTTAAAATTCTGATAATCCCATAACACCTCCTACGCCCTCTTTCATGGGCATACAGCATGTGCAGTGTGTTTTGTTTTCAGACCAGCCAACTCCTGGTCAAGTATTCTTTGGCAAACAATTGCAGTTGCATCACAGCATCTGTTTGCTATCAAAGTATATTCAATCGAATGACCCAACAGTATACAATAAATACCATGATGTGAGTCATACAGCTATGTGCGTATGTTGATAAGAGTTCTAAAGGAAAATGGGTCTTATCCTCATAATTGGCTGTGACTTTGAACTCAGCACCTTTTTGTAGAGATTTGGGAAACACGACTGCAGCAAAACAGCTTATATTGGGGGCAAACAGGGTGAGCTTCCTAAAGCTGACAAATTAATCTTAAATTTTACATAAATAATTTCAAATCCTTGTCTCGGAGTCTAAGCAAAAGTTAACACGGAAACGATTAAGGATAGGGCAGAAGTTCCGCAGGGACAATCTGCCAGCTAACGAAACAGCTGCCTGGTTTGTTTACATCTGTGAGGCTGTGGGAGGCTGTCGATTTAGCATGTGTTCATGCTAGAGAAGTAGTGGTGAATGAGAGAAGATTTGCACATGGGATTGCTGGGTAGGCAATGGGTTTTTATGAGGATAATCAGCATTCAATCTTTCAACTTTGATGGCAAACCTTATTTATTCAAACCAGAGCACAGACCAGACCAGGAGCTAAATCATATGGAAGAGAAAAGACAAAAGATATGAAAATATATTTCAGAAGGCTGATGGTGTTTCTGTGATCGCTGCTTTCCAAAGCTGACTGGGAAAGAAAACCTTGCTGCGAAACCTTGACTTGCCCGAGGATGAGCTTGATCCCAGCTATGTAGATACAACTACTTACTGCCGCTCTGATCAGCATCGCCGTCGTCAGCGCTCAATATTATAAGCATATGAAATCGCAAACCCTCACAAAGCAATGAAAGCCTTCCGGGAGAGTTTGGCTTGTTTTAGCCAACTGGTTGCCCTACGTTTATCCCTGTTCAGTTAGCAGAAATAGCTGTGACAGGGTGTCAAGGTCTGTCTGTGCAAAGTGCAAAGTTAAAATGACATGTAAAAAATGTCCACACTTTCATGAGATTAAAACCCGAAACTTAATAAAATTGGCATAATGTTTTGGTTGGTGGCATATTCATTGTGAATCTGTAATGCCTTTGCCTTGCAGTTAGTTTAGCTTACCAAACCTGACAACTTAAAAAACCCACAAAAAAACAAATGGGCTTGTTTCTGAGCTTATTAGGGCTGCTAGGCTCTCTTACAGTTAATCAAACTGCTGTTCCCATTTTGGGCTGTCAGATCAGTTTGGGTTTTCTGGAGCCCCAACAAGGTAACACACAGCACTTAGCACGTGTTCTTCGACTGTTCTATTGTAGACCTGAGTGGACAGCCTATAACCCTCTTCTTTATTGGATGCTGTGAGTGCCGGTACCAGGCATTAGGCTAAATGACTTCACCCTCCCCCCCTTGAAACCCTGAAACGGGGCTGTAGGACCTGTGTCCGCTGAAGGTCAGTGTCTGTCAAAGACAATGGCAGTGAAATTAGAAATACGCCGTTCCTACCCACACTTAACCGCTTGTGTAGTGGTCCCATCAGGTCTATCAGCCAGAATGCAGGGACAGAGCTCGTTCCTAAAAAGCAGTTGAGTTTGTAATGCGTTTTCTCTTCATTCATCAGGGGGCCTATTCGAGGACAAAGATTATGACCTCGTCTCAACTTGGCATTTATAGAGAATTTATAGCTAGAAAGTTTTAATGCTGTCTCCATCAAGAATATACAGACAGGAAATGCAATCTTTCATACTTTGTGTCTGATATTGAAGGGTCCTTAGAGCAGGGCAATACACAAGTCCTACATAGAAAAAAAAACCCAAAAACCTCAAAATGAAAAATGGAGGGCAAAATTTTCCATCTAGGAAAGTAATGATGATATGTTACTGGCTCTGTGAGAAGGCTGAAGTAGGGGGTAGAAGAGAAGGTAAGACTAAAGGATGGATTGGAGGGAGGGGGCTTTAGGCGGCAGTAGCTAAATGCAATTTTCCAACAGGTGATTTTAACACTCAGCGAATAAAAAGCATTTCTAGTACCGTTACTGAGACACAAATGGCAGTGAGTACTTGAAAAGTGGATGAAAGGCAACGGACACTGAGCACCCTACACATTTTGTTACATAATAATGTCAGGAGAAATATAAGCCAAAATCCAGTCCCCCCTGTTTTTTTAATCATATGGAATTCATCCTGCAAATCAAGAAACAAGAGTAACGTATTTATTGCTGTGCCTGCGAGGTAACGTTTGGACAACAACATTCTCCACTGGTGGGACGGCTGTAGCTCAGGCATAAAAGTGGATTGTTCATTTATTGTAGGGTTGGTGGTTTGTGTGAAGGGGTTTTTAGAACAAAACTCTTACCTGGCTCAGGACACTCTCCATTGAAAATTCTGTTTATAAATTGCTAATTTGTTTTTCCAAGTACGTTATTCAGGGAGACATAATGGCTGTATGGATTATATCTGAGCTCAAGTTTTTTAAGATTATAGGAAGTTGTTTGGGCTGCACGGCTGGAACAGAATACAGAGAAAATTGACAGCGGAGGCCAGGGTTTGCAGTCTGGCTCCTGAGTGTAGCTGTGGGTTGAGGCAACGAAAGCAATGATTATAATGACAAATGAAGTCACCTTGAGTTTTCCGATATTTAACTCCGGCCATATATCCCTAACCTTTAACAGCAGCTTTAGTTGCTACGAGTGGGTTTTGTTTTGCAAGAGCAGATATATTGTAAGGAAAGAAAAAAGAAATGTGTTGCCAGTGAAGGTTTTGCAGATGCATTCTGTATGAACAGTTTCCAATTTGTTGGATATGTTTTTGTTTATATAAAACATAATTCTCTTTAAAGTATGCCTCAACATAGTTGTTTTTCTTTTGCAAATTAGTATTATATAACAGTAAGTCTTTTTGGATTGTTTCTTGTGTGTTTTGCACCTTAATTGGATACTGTAGGTGACAACAGCGGGGGAAGGATATGCAGCAAGGGTCCTCCCCCAGTTGCATGCTTGACACCTTAACCGAGAGACCAGCAGGCTGCCCCATAAATGTAATTTGTAGGAGATAGGGCTGATATGTGTGGGGAAAAATGTAAGTCGCTTTGGACAAGATAAATGCAAAGTACATTACCTTCCATTTTACAGCACAAAGTGGACCTAAAAACTTGCCCAACTACACACCTTGTAGTAGCACCCAGCCGTAACCTTCAAGCCTTTCAGACTAAAACTGAACTCGCGAAGCTGCGTTGCATAAAGGTGCACTTTGATCTGGAGCGGCTGTCTAACTTCTTATCAGACAATGGTGTGACAAGAGCGGAAAGCTCTGAGGTAATCTATGTTATTCTGCTAGAAGTAGCATTGCCCACAGGGAGAGGATTCCCAGACTGTTTAATCAGCCATATTAATCATACATTATTTATTACAATTACAAGAGCTGCTCTGTGTGCAGCAGTAGCCTCAGCCCTCGAAGGTAGCAGCATGAGAAAGAGCGTGGGAATAGATTAAACTGAGCCTTTGGCAATTCTTTCTCAAAGAGCAAAATGTATCGCTCAGGACCGAGTGAAAAGACATCTTTCTATCAGCCCTGAATGATGTCAGTCCAGAGGCAAAAAGGAATAACACACACGTTACTGCTGCGTGGTATATCACCCAAAATGTCAGAAATGCCCTCAGAGCCTGCACTTCTCAGCTGTGTCTGTACTCCACGGCGGCAGGCTCAGGTGTTAAAGTTGATCATCTCCCCCAGACACAGCGGGGTGAAGCAATAGTTAAGGGGGTTGAAAATGATGAAAAAATATGCAAACGAACATGCCTCAGTTGTCTTTATCAGTGGCTTGGTTCACTACTATACCCTTGGAGAAGCAAGTGCCTGCTCTCCCGAACACAAAGCCTGGTGGAGAGCTTGCCATTACAGGTATTTCTCTCGGCCATCCATCATCGTGGCACGGCAGGGCTGAGGTATGCTTAGGTGAGCCTGATTAAAGCCAAGGATGTCTCCCGACCTGCTCTGAAGGAAATGAGGGGGGTGGGGTGGGGTTTGGGGGCTGGCGGGGGCTTGTCCCCCCCACTCCATCGATCTCCCTACTGCGTTATTCATATGCTATCTGGTTCACCGGCTTTTGCTCCGTGTTCCCTCTCCATTACCTGAATTCTACAGCAGGTGCTGCTGAATTGTGCATGTCTCATTATATGTTCCACAATACCTTGCTCTCACTGCTCTTTTGTGTGTGGATGATTGCGCCTGAAGAGATTATCACCAACCATCTATTCACAAAATCTACCTTTTCAGATATTAAGGAGAAAATTAACCGTTGAATGCTTGATGTTTTTCTTTTCCACAAAATCCTTTTAATAATCAAGAGAACACTAATACAGCTGCTACTATGACAAGAGCTAATGCTAAGAGGGCATCATAAAATGATAAAAGGTCAAAGTTATTAAACATACAACAATATTAAACTTTAAACTTCCCTCTGTATTTGAGGCTTGCAAAATCTTTTTAAAGACTTTAGTAATGCTGCCCCTAATCTTTCTTTTGATATTACCCTTTTTCTTTCTTTTAAGTTTTCTTTAGCTCTCTTTATTGTTGTGTATTTTTTATGCTGTCTCAGGTTTTGTACTCTACTCAGCATTAAAATGTTACTTCAATAAAATTACAAAAGTATTAGTATTAAAATACACTGAAAGCACCAACTTTAATAGTAATATTGTGCACAATGGTTAATTTAAGAATAATGTATATTATATTATTACATTATTATATCACTTTAATGTTTGCAGCCTTTAAAAGTGGAGATATCTTAGGCTGCTGGGGATCAATTAATAAAACATCAAAATGTATTTATTGTTGATTATAATTGATATTATTAGTATAAATATTCAAAGTTTCTGGTAACTAAAGTTAGTAGCAGCTAAAAGTGTTGGAAAATTGAAGTATTCAAGTAAAATATCTCAAAATTTAAGTACATTACTTGAATGAATATATTTAGTTAGTTTCTACCAGCAAATTCTAATTCACTAATTAACTGTGGTGCTGAAATTATTTGTGTACAATTATAATTAGCATTTTTATCATTATCATTATTATTATAATGTATTATTGTTATCACCTGTGTCTGTTTGGTTGGGGTTTTTTTTGGTTTGTTTAGTTTTGGCAGAAGAATTATGCAAAAACCACTGAACTGATTTGCACCAAACTTGGTGGAGGGATGGGGGCATCGGCCAGGAAAGAACCCCTTAAATCCTGGTCAAGGTTTCCACCTATTAAAAGAAAAGTTTTCCTCACCGCTGCCACCATGTGCTTGCCCATTGGGGAATGTTGGGTCTCTGTAAATATAACTTTAAAGAGTGCGGTCTCGACCTGCTGTATATTTAAAGTTCCCTGAGATAACATCTGTTATGATTTGGTGCCGTATAAATAAAATTGAAATGAACTGAATTAAATGTTCTCTTTCCTCCTTCTCCCCTGTTCCTTCAGCAGTTTGGCAGCAGTATGCGCTCCACTGAGTGCCATTCCAGTTATTACTATTATTGTTGTTGTTGTTGTCATAAAAAAAAAAAAACACACACACAAAACTCTCTAAGAAAAACATAGGTTTCTGCTTACTTTTCCCAAATTGAGTCATCTTTAGTCTTAAGCTTTGACTAAGCATCAGCATGTGGGGCAGGATCTGAGGAAAAATGGAAGGTATAAATAGCAGCTTACAAAATTAAAATGTCTACTTTGTGCCCCAGGACTAGACACAACCGTGCTTTAAAAGAAATCAGTAATTTTTTTCAGATGAGTTCTAAACAGCTAATCCGTGAGGAGATGCCTGAATCGGAATAGTGTGATTTTGTCTGCTTTTACCAATTAGGATTGGAGGTGCTGCATTCAGAGCAAAGTGGAAATGCGAGAGATATGTGACTTGATGCCAAAATTGAGGGTTACAGTAGTGTTGCCTAGGTTTTTGTTACTTACAAAGGCAGCAATTACAATTCCAAACTTTACTGGAAGTCATTACAGTGCCTAACTCCACCAAGGCCAATGTTAAACAACATACATAAGACTACAGAGAAATAAAATTCAAATTACATGATAAATGATCCGGCACTGCCCCAAAATTTAACCGGTTCTTTCCTGGCCCATGCCCCATCCCTCCACCAAGATTGGTGCAAATTGGTTCAGTAGTTTTTGCAAGAATCCTGCTGACAAATAGGCAAATAAACAAACCAACAAACAGTTATGGGGGGAAATATAACCTCCTTGGAGGAGGTAATAATACATTATAATAACTTTAGAAACTGCTACCAAAAGGAGGGATGCAGCATTGCATTTCTCTCTCTGTGTTCCTAGCAATGGTCCCTGTTCGCTAATAAGCAGTTACAAAGTATGTACAACCATTTTACTTCAGACATCTTTTGAAACTCAGCAGTTTGTATCTCTGAAAATTTCACTGAGACTGCATTTAATAAGGAAGATTTAAAGGGTCAACAAATGAATGAACCAAACAAAGTGAATTCTTTTATTATTTATATTTTCTTTTCTGTGTACATTCATTGTTTAATAATTGAAAGAAAAAACATATTAAAGGGACAATTATTTGTTTTTTTTTCTTAAATAACTGAATTCACAGTTTTCCATAGTGAGATAAATTTTTAATGCCACATTCTTTTTCCATAAGGAAAAACTTTTACTTTGCCAAAATGAAAAACAATCAACTGTCCAGTCACAGACTGGGTGCAGGCCCTTTCATATTTAAAATTTTTCTAACGCATGAAAACATACTCACTAATTTGCATCCAACACAACACTTGCAATAAGAAATTGAAGCCTTCGTGATTTTAACAGTTAGATAACATTTAGTTTTTTGGGCACGGTAAAAAAGTATGCAGTAGCATGGATGCTAACATAATCATGCACTTGGAACCTAGAAGTTTCACTAGTTTCAATTCTGCTCTCTATATACTGTGCATGTTGTCAGTTTGTGATTTATTGCAGTTTTAAGGGATGGACTGTGCTGCAAGAAACCGTACAAAAAGACAGTTGAAAGGGATCTTCTTGGCACGTCCGCACAAACTAGCCTTAAAAAATCACCTTAATTTGATTTCATATCGCTGTGACACAGACACAACAAGCAAACGAAATCACAGGCTTCACAAAGGGCAAATTTATTGCAAGGCTTTCATGTTGTAAGGCCAAGTGGGAACAAGTAAACAAAAAAACAGGACATAGCCTATGATTTGAGGAACTTGACAAGATACTGTCTGCTGAAAAATAATTTTCCTGTGGGAATGTTGTATTGGTATGAGTTGAGGTATCTGATAATACAGGAAATAATGATATATGGCAAAAATAGCAAAAATATGATATACAGCTATAACGAGTATAAAAACGTGTACTATATGTTGCTCTGAAATCCAGATCCAGATGGTTTCTTTTTTGCAGTGAGCTCACACCTTACATAAAGCTTCTGTGAAAATACCATGGATCTGAGGTCATTTTTTACGGTGATATTGTACTGTCAAATGTTAAAAAAAGACGAGGGAAGTTAGCCATCATAAAATACACCAATCAGCCATTACATTAAAACCGGTAACTGGTTTTAATGTTGTTCTGGTGGATCGATGAATGGATTCGGTTCACTAAAAGCAAATTCTGGGAGTAGAAATCACACCAACAGGATGAACACAATTCCTGAACAAACCTCAAAATCCACAATGGACTGCCTCAAGAGGTGCAAGCTGAAGGTTTTTCCATTGCCATCACAATTCTCGTGACCTAAAAAAATAAAGAAATAAATAAAAAATTTAAAAAATCCGTGGATGGACCTCAGAAGAGCAGTGCATGCCAGACAGCCCAACAATTAGACGCCTTTTGCAAGGAAGAATGGACAAATCCCCCAAACAAGAATTGAAAAATTCTCAGTTGCTTCAAAACACGTTTAAATTTTACAAGCAGTTCACAAGCTTAGTAACACCCCCTTGGAAAGTACAGCTCCCCCAAGGGCGTGTTACTAAGTACTGGCCATGCAGAGTGCACAAACTTTTGTTTCTGGCCCTCTTCCTTTTTTGTTGTTCAAAAACTGTAAAAAATAGAAATAAAAAAGTAACTTTGCTTAAAATATTAAAGAAGTGTATCATACTCAATCAGGGGGCTATCCAAACAGCCACTGTACAAGCCAGTCAGATGGAGAGAGTAACCTTTTTGGGACATGATACATGTAAATGTTATGCCATCCAAAAATAAATTAGCTAATGAGATGTGGGCATTAGAAGCATGCTGATTTGAAAAGCCTCTTTGCTAACATCATCAGTATCATCTGATCCCTGTCTGTGGGTTATTAAGAGGTAAACATGTGAGAGAATTTTGTTTATAATATTTAAGGATTCATCAAAACTAACACGTAAATCTGCATTAACTGATTTTTTTTGTCCACAAATTGAGCAAACAGTTGCTAATTTGGAACCGCCAGCATTTAACCTTTGTCTTTCTGGCTACCTTGAAGCCTTATTTATGATATTTATTTAACCTTTACTTATCCAATAGAAGTCTCACTGAGAGTAAAAATCTCTTTTACAACAGCGTTCTGGCCAAGACAGGCAGCAGCACGGTTAAAAGCGTTGCAAACATACATATAAAAATTTACAATGAAAATAAAGAATGAATTATAGGATCAGATAATGTCAAAATATTCACAGAATATTCGTCATCAGCGTCACGGATCACACACAGGCGAGATGACTCAAGTGTATACAGCGAATGAATAGCTGATCATTATATACCATGAAAACGGGAACGTTTCACAGTGATGCCTATACAAAGGGAGCCATTGAAAGTCAAATTTGCCATCCGCATGGAGAAGGGTAGCAAAATTTGGCTTTGTTTTTCTGCACTTGTAAGGTAGAAAATCTAATATTCCGTATCACATTCCTTTTAAGAATGTATGCATGAGCTCTCTGGATCTTGCGGGATGCTTTTCAATTAGTAAAATAAAATGAAAACTTGTGAGAGAATAATACAGCTTACCTGTGTGGATCACTGGGGCTTTCTTATAAAGTATACCCACCAAAGATGTGAGAATGACTCAGAGAAAGTCACGCTGAAGCTTAGGTCGATTAGGGTTTTTTTTTTTTTTTCTTGTTTTTACGCCTCTAATGAGCTGTTTCATCTCAAGGGGCTTATCCTGCTATTGAAGTGAATAAAGCTAGTGTAATGTATGTTTGGGCTTCAAAATGAGTTTGGCTACCCGTCACTTCTGTGGGATGTCGTAGCTTCAGTGAGGGTATCTATTTTGGTCTAAATTATACAGCCAAGGTGGCGAAAAATTCAATAGAATAAGAGTTAAGTAAGTGCCCTTCATTCTAATAGCTCTCTCGTGATCAGGCACCACCTACAAAACAGCCTATCACCTCTAATGCCCGTACAAATGGACAGAGCAATGAATCTTAACTCATGACTGTGTGCAGCAATGACGCAAGTCCATGAACGTCAGAATAAGTGGAATCCATTGAAAATATCCCGGGGCAGGTTTGTGCTTTTAGGTTCCAAACTACAGCACTGCACTAAAATATGGTTAAAAACAAAAACATTTGTCCTTGTAGAAGCTCCTGAAATAACATCGCAATGGAGATTCTTGACTCCCAGTTTCGGGGGGGACATCCTCATATTAACAAATGCTTAATGTGATTTTTTGTTTCAGGAAGGGTTGCTCCTTTAAGTACACCAGGATTCTTTTGGCAGTTGCAAAGGACATAAAGTGTAATCCTCTAATGACAGTCGGGCCCCGGCTTGGCTCACGTATTACTGTGAAGAGGTAGTAGCTACAGCAGATCCTGTTAGTTTCAATTTGCTTACTGCTGCTGAGCCAGCAGACTGAACTGAATGATAAGGGACCAGAATCAAGCCTAATCCTTCTATCTCCCTCCTTCTCTGTCTCTCTCCCTTAAACTAAACACAACCAGTTGATCTGCCATCGCCCCTGGCTGTGGAGAGAAGCCAGTAAATGTTCCTCTGGATGCGATGTGATGTACATTTTATTGTTTTCCACATCAACTAATTCTCATTTCTTACTAAGATGCAAGCAGGGAGAAAAAAAAAAGCTCAGCGCCTTGATTTTTCTTCGCCCCCCCCCCCCCCCCCATTCTGCTTCTGTTTTTTACCTTCTCCCCTGGCGGTACAGAGGGTTTTGGAAAAGGCAGCCTGACTAAAGCCTTCCCTTGGTGTATTTGACATTATTTGGCAATGCAGAGATGGCAGTCTAAGCAGCATAATCTGGACCCCCTACCATCTGACTAGAATGTGACCCACGCTCACGCTTTGAAGAAATAGTGCACACAGAAATGTGACCACAATTTAGATGGTATAGAGCATGATTTATTTATAAGTTCTCGGTCATATGCGGACTGGTGCACCTGATTTCTCATATTTTTTGGTGTAGCTACATTTAAATGGATGCAACGGAACGGGTATGCTACAATTTAATATAGCTGTATACGGCACAACTTCATGCCGCATTACTGTTAAGCACGGGGAACATTTTATGTGAGTGATTCACCTTCGGTAAAAAGTCGAGCTCAGTGCTAAAACACTTTGGAGAACATTTTTTTTTTGTTTTCCCTTTGAAAAGGCTTTTTTCCCCCCTGTTTATTGTGCTTCATTTGACTGCTGTCAGAGCTGTTTCATGTGCACGAGTATTTGAATTTCGACTCAAAGGGAGCACCTCTGTCTGAACCAGAAACTCTGCAGGAAGCTCAGAGGAGGAAGGCGGGCGACCCACAAACAGACCCATGTGTTTGTGTGTGTGTGTGTGTGTGTGTGTGTGTGTGTGCATGTGTTGTGGAGGGGTGTAGGTAGCAATGGGCTGATGGACATCAGAAGATCCATCTCCAAGTATGCTATGTGTATTCATACAGTATGAAGATGTTTGAGCAAAGGATTATCACAGACATCATAATTAGAACTTATTATTTGTTGAGAGCGAGCCACCATTGTTTGGATAATGACACATGAAAGTGAATGTCCTGACTATCTATTAAATATTGAAATATAAATAATGTAGTGAAATATTGTAGAATAACAGCAGTATGTTAACAGCTGGCTGCTAATCATCAGTTTTGATACATGAAGCATTCAAATTCACATGATGCTTTTCAGGCTGTCCCTGTTTGCTAATTCTGTGTATTTTGGACAATGTAGCCTTGGATTGCAATTTTGCAGGCACCACTCCTGCCTTTCTGATTTCTGAACTAAGAACAGACTTTCAACTCAGTAACCACAAAATGATTAGGAAAATTTTTATACGGACCATTTGGTAGTGGATTACTATAACCGCTGGCAAGTTCTCAGTCTATAGGCCACATAAACTAGGTAGATTTGATACCTGAAAACAGAAAAAGCACAATATACTGGTTTAATGTACGACACCATTGTTTTCTTTGGAAAATGTCAGGCAGTAATGTTAGAGTATGTGTTTTGTCATGGCTAATAATTCAAAAATATATTTTTTTCTCCTGTGACTATACCTTTTTCCTTTCTCTTTGAATCTCTTTGAATAATATATGAATTTCTCTCTGAATACAAATAATTCTGAACAGGTTTTTCGAAAAAATACATTATTTGTCCCATGCCAAAAAACCATATTTAGATTTTTGTTGATTTCCAGGAAGAAACACAAAGCACACAATTGAATAACACGGTGGTGTTTCTGTAGTGACATATTCCAGACTCCGAAATCCATACTAAGGGACATACTACATACATCAGCCAATTAGTACAAAGCTGAATAACTCAGAGGAAATAAATAAGAAAGTAAAAATCTTTGACATGAAGTCCTAATTGGAAAGGTTTAAAATTACATTATGGTAATGCATGCATTATGCAAAAATGCTCCGGGCAATAATAAACAGAATGACAACAAAGACAAATAGTAGCAGGTTTCACACTCTCACTGAAGAGTCCAGAGCTCGCGTGCCCGTTTGTGCACACGTGCGTGTGTGCATGTGTGTGCGTGTGTGTGTGTGTGAGTGTGTGTGTGTGTGGGGGGGGTGTTAAGACTGCCGGTTGGAGTAATGTGACAGCTCTCAGGAGGAGACCGGGGAGGATCGCGACCATCTCATAAAGGGTTTTGCAGCAGATGGTTGTCTGCCAGGTCAGGGTGAGCGGTGATCCTCTCCGCCCTTGTCTCTGACCCGGTGTCATCCTTTCCAGTGTGGAAGGCTGCTGAAGGCCTGCGATTTTATAATACTCTGAGCTTGCCCTTGGAGCAGGAACACAGTGGGCCCATTTGGACCAGGCTGTGTGGATGCTTTCTCTTACAGACCTGTATTATTAAATTGGGATTTGCCGTGAGGTTCTGATGACCCTCATGAGGTGCTCGTAGGAGGCATTATCAGCTGTGAGCTTGAAAAGCATCTTCCTGCTCACATAGCCAGCCTTATCCTTTATCTCCATCCATTCTGTACAATGCAAAATTTTACTTCTGCATTGCATCACAGATTCAAGGCTTTGCTTTGTGCATGTTGGATTTGACTGAGAATTGGAGAGGTTGTTTTAATTGGGCTTCCCTAAGCCATAACATTTATGAATTCTTTAATCAAGAGATATTCCCCAGTAAATTTGGAAACGTTTCATGTGTGACAGACAATAACTGCGAATGATGATCCCATAGATTCTATTGTTGAAAAAACAGAACTTACCATGAAGGAATAAAATATTTATGGTGCGTTTGGAACAAATCCCATCATGTATTCGCCTCTGCAATTTCCTTTGTATGTGGAGCAGAGTGAAAGAGGCAGGAGCTCTGCTCTCTCCAGAGATGCCTGTAGACAAATGCTGGCTATATCAAAACTTCAGTGAGGGAGGTGACAATGTCAGCTGCTGAACTGTGGGGGAGTGCAAACTGCAGGCAGAGAACAGAGTGTTTGAGATTGGCTGGTATCGGATTCAGGCTTGGGGTTTGTCTTTTGCAAGGTTTCTCTACTGACACCTAATGGCTAGTGATATAAAATATTTAACATTTCTCCAAGTAATTAGAGAATGTCTATAGACGTGTCACATAAATCTTATCCTCACGAAAGCAGGGGCTCCGTGAAGAAACACACTTTTACTGGGTCTTTTCCTCTGTCACCTTCTTATTTCTTTCTTTCTCACTATAAATAAAAAGCATCCCCTTTCCACTTTTTATATCACGTCCTTTTTCTGCTTTCATGTACTGCTTTATTTATGGAAAAAGAAAGAGGGTTTTTTTTTCTATCAATTACTTGTTCTCAAAATGAATTATTAAATCAGTAATGCATCAAAATCTTTTTGTTTGATGACCTTAAGTCTGAGCCTACTATTGAACTACTCTTAGACAGAAATTAGTTCAAAAACATGATCACAATTGATTGTCATCTGCTGTATGCAAGAAATGTCTGCTTATTATCAAACACTCAAAATGCATTTTTTTTTTTTACATATTGCTGTAGCTCTATTGTCTGCACTGTATCTATTTTGGTTTGACCTTATACATCAACCACTCTATGAGTGAGAACAGGAACAGTGTTTAAGGTCCAACACAGAGCCAAGAAATAGAACATAGTGCATCACTTTTCAACTGCTTGAAGGTTAATTATTCAAGACTTCCCCTTCCCTCGCAACAAGCCAAGAACAGCAGGATAGCTTGGTAAGCTACAGATTCTGCTTTATTCCCTGGGTGAGTGTCAGAAGTTTAAAACCACTGTTCAACTATAATTGAAATGCACGCGTTGTCTGAAGTCTGGCGCCTTCTGCCAAGGCAGAAGGAAAATAACAAACATAACCTCAGACACATCACATACATAACCTTAGATACTCTTTGGGTAAGCAGAGCAATCAGTGATGCGATTATAATCAGCAACAAGACCAATCGGTTCTTTGTTATTTTGATTAAGGATGCATTTCGAATGTAATGTGTGTAGATTGGTTGCTTCAGCTGATTAAAGAATAAAAACGCACCAGTACTTTGTAATGAATATGTTAGACATGTAAGCAACAACACACCAAGAAGATGGGTTTCATAATTAGGTTTCTATAGTTTGAGAAATTAGTTGAGCTCCACATAAGGAACGGAAGCTTTTGTGATATTTGCATTAACAAAAAGGAAAAGATGTACAGGCGGCACAGGCAGACTTCATAGAGACAAAACGGAGGTAGAGGCCTTCACTGGATTCACTCGGTGGACTATAGGCCAACACTAGCTGGACACCAGGCTTGTCACATCAGACATCATAGTTAGGGTTGGGGGATCTAAGGGGTCAGGATTAAAACCCAATGTTCATTTCAATTATACCATTTGCGTCGACGGTTTTCATCGCAGAACAGCGTGAAAATCAAGCGACGGCTCATGATCTGTTATCGAAAGGAGCAACATGTCGTTTTTAAAACCAAATACATACGACATAGTCGGCTGTGAACCAGGTACCTGTTGTCAGAGGACATGGAAACCCACCGTGTGAACAACAGATCACATCGTGACCTTTTGCATACTAATCAAGTTAGAGCTAACAGCCACAACGTAGCCCCAGTTCAACTGTAGTGTCCATGGAGCTGTGCCAGTAGTGGTTGCTACTAGCAACAGATGGTTCAACTGAAACCGACTGCTGGTGGGAGAACAGCGTGGGCATCAAGACCTCCTTTTACTCCTGGATTTTAGACTACAGAGATTTCACAACCCCCCTCCCCTTTTTCTCGTCCCCGCCACTTCACATATGATCCTGTCTCCCTAAGTAGCTCTGTCAGAATTTAACTGGGAAACTTGCTGACAGCACCGTAGCCGCAAGCCTCAAGGGCAGATGGTTGGCGTGTGGAAATAAGAAAAAAAAAAAAAAAATCACCTGATGCCTAACGGAAGGAAATCACACCGTCAGCCTAAATGGATGAGAAGGGCAAATACCTCAGCAATAATTTCACTTAGAATTCTCCAGTGATTTCACTCAAAAAAAACACAAATTGTTTTCTGTTTTGTTTTTTTTTGTTGTTGTTGATGGTTTTTTTTTTCAAAAACACCTTAAGAGGGATGACTCAAAAAACAAAAGAAATTACTGTTTCTATTCTATTCCACTCAGAAACTATTTTATCCAACCTACTGTAGTCCCCTCAAATGTACCACTGAGCACAGTGTGTATGCAGGCTTTGCTCACAGTGGCAGGTGATTTCACTGATTTAAACCCCCTCTCTGGTTGAAAGTGTGTTCAACAGTGAAATAAGATGCTCAGCTTGCATACGCATGGCCCTTCCAAATTAAAGTATATCCCTGCTGTCAGTAATCATGTTGTGCAATATTAGCCCCCCCCCCTCATGCAAAACAAAAATAAAGAGAAAAAAAAAAAGAACCAGCATCACGATATGACCAGAACGCACCTGCTGGCTGCCCTTCGAAGCCTCCGCACAGAAACAGTATCTTGATTGCAGATTTTCTGTGTGTTTCCCACCTGAACATAAGTCTCCTGGAGCTTTTTATGAGGGTTTTGATGAAAAAGACGATGATAATAAGGAGACTGGTGGATATTATATAGGCTAATTCAAGTATTTATAGTGTATAGATAAATATATCAATTAATCATATACTATTTATATTATATGATATAAAAGCAACAAATAAGTAAATAAATGTCAAGAATTTAATATTTTGTCGCCAAATGTTTAATCCTGGCAGTGTGGAGGGGGCATTGAAAGACAATTTAGACCTTCAGGAAAAGAAATTAAATGTACAGCATATACAAGTGAAGATTTATGGGCATAAATAAAACATCGCAAATCCAAATGCCAGTTTGAGGAACTATTATTCTGCTCCGGGGGGATGTGAGCTCTTGACCTGAGTATTTCTAAAATCTGGTTTCCATTTTTCATGACATCTTTTTGACTATTACTTAAATGATCAATTAGCTGTTTGACAACAAAAACAACAAAAAAAACAGAATGGAAAAAACTGGCAACTGATTGACTGATTTGATAACTGATTGATTGTTTAAGTCATTTTTGAACAAAAATTCACCCGTATCAACTTCTCAAAAGTGAATGTTCAAATTCACTCAGTTTTCTTAGATGGTGATAATTGAATCTTTGGGTTTCCAACTGTTAACTTTGGCTTCAGGAAATAATGATTGCTATTTTTCACTACTTTCTAACATGTCATTCACCGAACAACCAGCTAGTTATTAAAGAAAATAATTGTCGCACATATTGATAATGAAAATAATTGTTGATTTTAGCCTTTCAGAACTTCTATGATGGAATAAAACGACCTTGCCCGAGGCTTTCTGTGTGTTAATAACCTGATACACAGAAAAAATGGAAGCAATTTGATAAAACAAACTTTGCAAAAAAATGACCACATGATTAAACTACAAAAGTTTTAGTCCATAAATTAGATTTTGACGTAGAGTTTCACTCTGCAAAATGGAGGTTGGAGGACCTGACATAGTTGATATAGTGGTGCAACTTTTTTTTTTTGACAAAATCTTTGATTAATCACGTTATGTAGACCCAAATTACATAGAGTAAACCTGGGGTTTTTGTTGCCCCTGGGAGTTTAAGGCCCCTTGGCAGCCGCTGTTGGTAATTCAACCCGGGTAATGAGAAAATAGTTAATCAAATATGAGTCAAAGTATTAGAAAAAAAGTGTCAAAAAGTTCCACTAAAAGCTGAACCTAACAAAAAAAAAAAAAAAGGAAAACTTGCGCATTATTTGAAAACAAATAATAGAGGCCTATAATAATCATGTACTAGTTTGCACAGTTTGAGATGCCTCGCAACACGTTCTTAAAATCGGGTACAAGGATTAAAGAGTAAAGAAAACTTCTTTAATTAACGGACTTTAAAAAAGAAGAAGGGGTTTAGTTAAAGTGTTATAATTTAAAGCGTGACCCGATCTGATTAACAGCTGATTTTATCCTCCGTCGCTCAAAGTTCCGCCTCCTTCGCTAATGTTGCATCAGAACCGCGATATCCGGGGAGACGTCACCGCCGCCACCCGGCACCCGTACTTCCTTCCCCACAGCGCTCACCCCGCAGACTTTGAGAAAGTTATCCCCGAAAAGTGAGGAGACTTTTCACTTTATGATGGCCGAACAGACCGTCGTGGACAAAATGAGCGAGCTGCAGGTTAACGAGGGGAAAAAGGTGAGGCTCCACCTTCGCGACCGGCTACCTTTGAGTCGTGTTAGCCAGCCGGCTAGCAGCTAGCCTAGCCACCAGTGGGGATTCACGCTGTCATTTAGCCGCCAGCACCGCGCCGCTAACGTTGCGGCTAACGAGCTGTTACCGGTGCGGTTGAGTTGGCTTTTAACGAACAATGTTCCCCTCAAGCTTCGGAACCATTAATTTGTTCTTTGTATTTTTTCGATCGGGCTCTGGGTGAGTTGTGCCACATCGCAGTTAAGTGAGACCGGGCGCCTTAGTCCGGTTAAGCAAACGTGGCTTTTAGGAGAGAGGCTCTCGCCAAACTCGGTTCAAAATTCTGACGATTAAACGTTTCACTGTATATTGGTAGGACTGCACGCATTGTTAAAGCAGTGCTTAGCACTTTGCATGAAAAACGTATATTCTTTATTGAATGAATGAACACCAAACGGGGCGAAGGGGTTTTCATTCATACCAAAGCTCACTTTAAAAAACCGTTTTTTAATCCCATAATTTTCTAATAACCACTCTGGTGATTATAATTTCTTATTGGATCACTGACTCGATTTACCCCAGGACTTTTTATAATTGGTCTTAAGTCATATTCCAACTGCAGTAGGCTATATACCTAAGAGCTCTCTCTTAGAAATAACAGATCTTTGTATAATGTTATTGTGCCCCTGTGCCTGATAATAGCTGTGCATTTTGCCTTTGTTTCTTCAGGCATTGTATAGGTGTGGGCTTTTGCCATCTGTGTAGAAACAGTGTAGAGTGAATATCCATGTACTTCCTACTAAACTTGTCATTTTTGCACTGCGATGATAAAACTAAACTGACTCGCTAACATCACGACGTGACTTTTGGAAAGGGGGGAGCTGAAAGCGGTAAAGACGGAGGAAAGAAGAAGACTAAAGGGGTTTCTGGAGACTCTGGAGGCAAGACCGAGGTGAGTTGCTAAATTATGTTTCAGAAAGTATGTAATGCTATTATTGGATTTTATCTAAACTTCCTATTCCTGCAAGTCACTTTGTATGTCGAGTATTTCTGTAGATCTGTTGCTGCACACTCAGGCATCTAATATCAGTTATGCTCTACTTCCATGATTAAACTCTTATTTCTGTTTCTGCTTGTATGACCGTTGTGACATCGTGCCACAAATTGATATGGGGAACACTGCATAGGCTTCTAAGTGTAAACTCTGACAATTGCCATGCACGACCTTCTTGAGCAGACTTCCCCAAAATACACAAGTGTCTATTACCCGTATCTTTCGTACTCCATGTAAATAAGCAACCAAACAGAAATAATTGTGTCGGATCGTGATAGTTCCAGCACTGCTGCAATTAATTTTCAAAGTAACAAGAGTTCCAGGGAGCTAAAACATGTTCAGTAAACATCAGGTTTTGGTTTCAGTCTCCGACTGTCAGTGTAATGTAAACATCTTTTGTGCTCTATACTGCTCTATAAAATACTATATAACCTTTCTATGTGTACCTTCCCTTGACAATCATAGTTTGATTTAAACCACTTCAGATTGGCAAAAATTCTTTGCATTAAGAGGGACATGAGAAAATTGTACAGATTACCATCATACAGTATCAAATGAAATTTATACACAGTGATAGCATCACCCACAGCTCATTTATTCACACCTTTTTTGATCTCGTCTAGCTGTCACCACCACCTCAGTATATCGATGAGCGTCTAACTTTGTATGCAAAGCTGAAGGCTGAGCATGAAGCCTTGATAGCAGAGAGGGCTGAGAAGAATAGCCGAGCCATCAAGGTGACCCTGCCTGATGGAAAGGTGGTGGAGGCCGAGTCTTGGAAGACCACACCGTACCAGGTGGCCTGTGGAATCAGGTCAGTGTGATGACGGGACTGATGTCTGACTTGGTGTTATTGTTTCTTACTAAATGCGGCTCCTTGCTTTCACGTGGCACCAAAAAACAGGAAAACCTCAATGATACTTCAGGAATTTAATTTCCAAGGAATAAAAAAAAGTTTATTAGTACAACTTGTATCCACTAGTAATAACCCACGTTGTGAAAACAATAATTGGAAATGACACCCACCAACCTTAGACTGTCCACCAAAGACAAGAAAATACTTTCTTGACAAAAAAGCTCAGTATTGATAAAAATTAGAATCTGTGCCTCGGCAAAACTAGAACTGAGCTCCCTATCAGCATGGTCCGATGTACAAGTGCCAACAGTGTGTTAAGAGATTAAATGTTGATAACCACAGGGCACATGAACAGACTGCACAGTAAACACAGAAGAAAGCTTGAGGAAATGCCAGGAGCTCCATTGCCGTCATTGTAAGATTTGAGGCAAGCACCACCCAAGCCTCTCTGTAATTTTTCTATTATGCAGTGAGAAAATTGGTGCATGTGACTGGTGCTTTCACCCTGTTGTGGCGCATAAGTTTCTTTCAAAGTACTAAAATTTCAAGACCAAGGCACTTGGACGGTTCTATATTGTAATTTCATCAGCAACTTAAGAGGTGTGGCATCCCTTTATTTCAAACCAGCACACACCTTGTAAAACCAGATAAACTACATCTACAGTAAGACTGGTGTTGACATTAATGCCACATGAGCAGATCATGTTGGTAAACTTTCCTTGATTGTATGTGGAGCTGGGATGTATTTCAGTATATAACTTATTGTCACTCTAATGATATTGTTGAATTTTATTTATGTTGATCATTGTATTAAATACTTTTACCAGAAGTTATGTACAGAGAAAACACAGACCCTTCTCGATGATTTCTGAAAGGGCGTAATTAACACCCAATGACAGGTATACACAGTGAAACTGAAAGCTTCAGTTATATTTGACGTTATCACGCACTAATTCACACATCTTGTTGGCATGTAGCAAAACAAATACTATTTACATTATCAGTGTTGGAAGATGCAATGGAACATTTAATGAATAATTTAACATAACAATAACATATCGCCACAGACAGATTTGACACTTTGACCAGTGTACTCTGTTTAGTGGAGTGGACTTCCCAACGCAGTGTCAAAATATAATTGATGTTTTTGTACGTCTGCAATATCATTTGGAATATTTTACGTTTTCTGCCCAGTCAAGGCCTTGCTGACAACACAGTGATTGCCAAAGTCAACAACAGTGTGTGGGACCTGGACAGACCTCTGGAAGATGACTGCAGCCTTCAGTTGCTCAAGTTTGATGATGAGGAAGCTCAAGCTGTAAGTATCATCTCAATACTGGTCATAATGGGCAGAATAAATGTAGATTTAGAACAACAACACCCCCCCCACACTCACACACACACCCATATATATATGTATATATATATATATTTAAAAAAATAGTAGACAGGTGGCACTTGCTGCCGGGATGGGGCATGGGCCAGGGGGAACCTATTATTAAAGTTTGATGCCAGTTTTGTTAAATGGGCAGATCCAGGAGTTTTTTCATCCCTTTCCATAAAATGCATTAAATTTTATTTTAATTGCTTTCCGTTGGTACGAACTAAAAGTTGTTACATAGAATGCCCTCATACATAGACTACAAATTACAACATTTTTCAGGGTTTTCACCATTAAACCTAAGTTGAGAACTCAGACTAATGATGCGAGTAATGAATAATGAATAGCTAATGTTTCTTTATAAATTATATCCTAAAACTTTAAATTATGTCTTCTCCCATTTGAAAAATATTAATCTGCTTTTTTGGATTTTCTTAGTGATTTTTTTTTTTTTGATTTTTTTTTTAATCTGATGGTTACTTAACAGTACTTGAAAGAGTTCGTTCAACCTTATTGATATGCAGTTAGGGCACGGTGTTAGAGCATCTAAGGTTAAAGTGGTAAATGAGAGGTTTACAATCAATAATAAACCTCACAGCTCTGTGATACACTTAGTGTCACAGCCACAAAGACATTAACAGGAGATTTGAAAGAATAAAAAATTGCTGCAATCATGCACTGTCATAAAAGTGACAGCAACTGGTCTCTCTAAGAGAATAATGAGACTTGTCCCTAAAAAAACGGGGGGGTTCAATGTCAATGTCATTACAAGTTACTGAACCATTTGTCAGCTGACATTGTCAAGTACTTACAGGAAACGATCCCAGAGTCTCAGTCAATTTGCTTTCCGTGGTACCTTCTGTCGCTAGTTTTTTTTTTTTTTAGTACATTTTGTGTATCGTTAACATATCTTTTGTATTGTCAGCATTCAGAAGAAATGATATACATTGTTTACGTGGTTTGCATGTTTTAAAGGGCTTAATGAGGGTCAATTGCTCAGTGAATAATTGTCATGTCAGCACAGACATGAAGCACCACAATTTAGATTTTTCCAGCACAGTTTTTATTATCTTAAAGGGATAGACTGTGATAAGTGGGCAATTTTTTTTAATATATATCATCTAGGTTTACTGGCACTCCAGTGCCCATATCCTGGGTGAAGCCATGGAGAGGGTGTACGGAGGCTGCCTCTGCTATGGTCCCCCCATCGAGAACGGCTTCTATTATGATATGTTCCTGGAGAACAATGAGTGAGTCACACAAGTTTTGGGTTCATATTTGTCTGTATAATTACTTTTGTTTGAAAGTACATGGTGTTGTTTCCTGTTTACTTCTAGGCTTAGCAGGTTTCATATGGATTCACTGTCTGTGATAGTTGGCAAACAAAAAACAGGTGGATTGTAGAAACACGAACGTTGTGTAGCTGGATTTTTCTTGGGTATGGATTTGACATGACATCTTTCAGTATCTGCCTATGAGATTGGAAGCCTGAAAGCACATCATTTCATATCACAGAGCTATAGATTACTTCAGCGAAGCATTGAAAGTGTGCTGCAACACCTTCAGGAATTAGAACACTTCTTGCCCGTAAACATCTTTTTCACTTGACCTCTCCCTGAAACTGATGCATCTCTCCCCAGCTTCAGGCTGCAAGAGAGCACAAGGAGCACTGTCTAATTAATTCTACAACCTACTTAATGAAGTCATTTTATGCTAATGGATTTCTTGGAGACATTTTTTTTTTTGCAAGGATATTTTGACATTGCTTAAGCCCCAAAGCCAAGGACTTTAATGTATTTGCCCATGCTTGGCAAAGGTTATCGGTTTCAAGAAGTCAAAGAATTACATTGGTGGAAAAAATATCTGTTCACATCCATGATGCCCTCTGGAAACTGTAGCAGTTTAAATTTAGCAACTTGAGACAGTTTACATATTAATGCAGGCCTCTAAGTGAGAAAGTCATTGTTGAATGTACTGTCCCTGTTTTTATTATCTTTGTTTTTGACAGGGGTGTATCGAGCAATGACTTCCCTTGTCTGGAAAACTTGTGCAAGAAAATCATCAAGGAGAAGCAGCCATTCGAGAGGCTAGAGATAAAGAAGGAGACTTTGTTGGAAATGTTCAAGGTATCTTGGAGAACTTACACACTCTCTCACACACATACACACACACACACACACACATACATATTAATATACAAAAAAGAGGAAGAATATAAAACAGATGTGAGGAGAATTTTTATGCAATCCTCTTCACATCTCACACATTCAAATTCACCTCTTATCCTTTACAGTACAACAAGTTTAAGTGCCGCATTCTGAATGAGAAAGTCACCACTCCCACTACCACAGTTTACAGGTGAGTCCAAGGCCTGTGCTTGTGAAAGCTTTTTCTGTTTAAAGATAATTCTGGTTGTTCTTTGTTTTTCCTAATGCCAACAAATCCCATGAAAAGTCTAAAACCAACAATTATTTGATTAAGCTAATGAGTACTATGCGTGCATCCAATGCCTGACACAGCGTATTACTCTATGCCACTGAAACTAATGAAAAGATATGAATGAGCTTCGCCATTGCACCGGGCGACATGTCCCTTCCCTCATTACAATGAACATGGGTACTGTAGTTCATTTTGAGTCAGTGTCATGTAAACCATCATGCTGCCAGAAATCCTTATTATCACACCTAATAGGCAACTGAAAATAGTCCGCAATATATTAACTAGTTACTCCTGTGTGAGTAATATTTGTTGAAAAGTACAGAGCCCAAATGTTTAAGGAAATTGTTTTTCCTTTGTTAAGAATGGAAGGATATATGTGGAACCAGTGTTTAAAGATTTATGTCTTCAGTAGGAACCGGTGGGATTGGAGCTGGACGTCAGACAGGGTGGATAGTCAGAATGTCTAAGCTACTGCATCCTTGGTTTTCGTTTTTTTATAGGATTTGTTGACAATAGAAAAAAATGTAGAGTATATCTAACCTTATCCTAAACACAACTGGTTATTATATATTATTAAAAAAAATATTCAACACACATTTCAGGTGCGGTCCCTTAATTGACTTGTGTCGGGGGCCCCATGTGAGACACACTGGGAAAATCAAGGCACTTAAGATCCACAAGGTGAGCCTTTTTTGTTTCAGGCTGTCTGTTATGTACAGCGAAGTGATTGTTAGAGTATATGTGGATTAATGGATGATTAAACCAGATAGGATTTCAAGTACTCTACTCTTTGCCCTAAATGTCTGGCACTAAGCAAATTTGTCCCCATTTCTAGAGCAGAGTGACCTTATGTTTCATTGTCATGGGATTTGGTGCACCCAAAAGAAAGATGAAAGCTAAACATACTCCTTTTTCTGCTAGAATTCATCTACATACTGGGAGGGAAAAGCAGACATGGAAACCCTCCAGAGGATCTATGGGATCTCCTTCCCTGACCCCAAAATGCTCAAAGAGTGGGAGAAGTTTCAGGAGGAAGCCAAGAACAGGGATCACCGCAAACTAGGCCGGGTATGTACTGAAATGTGAAGAGTGTCATTCAGCAAAAGAATTGATGTCTATAATCCATAATTTTAAGTTGGTCAACAGCAGATTTTATTCTTACAAGGGTAGTTGTTTTGTTGTTTTTTGTTTTTTTTAACCAGTATGTTGGTTTTTGTCTGTTTAGTTTATTAACCTGTGAATTAACTGTAGAGCTCCGGTGACAATCCCATTCAAAACAATATGTTACAAAATACAGGCGGACTATTTCTAAAGTGTAAGAGTCAGGGCTGGATTTGACATGTGTCTGATGAAACTAAATCATATGTTGGCAACAATCAACATATCCAAACCATTTCTGAACAGTCTTAAAATATTACTCATGGGGCATTTGTAGCAGTACGGTTGCATTTTGTGCTTGGGAAACATTATCCTACAGCAAGAATGTTGAAATGTTTTTAGATGTCAAAGACAAACACTCAAGAAATTGTCACCTTCTTGGTGAATTGTTAATAAGATGTTCATTCACGTTTATTGTTAACCTACACGTCAATCAGGATATAAATACTGAGAATGTCATGATTGAAAATTTACCCATGACCTACTTTCAGCTATGAGTGATGGTAACATCAACCCATTGCATAAAGCAGCATTCAGTTAGTATGCTGCTAATCTAAGGCACAGCTTGTTAAAATGCAAGGGTATTTTTATCATCATATAATCTCTACCTTCATTTTTAACATGGCAGTGACAGTTAATGATGTGTTTGTCATTGCCATTCATTCAATATAGCAACATGCGTGGAAAATCGAGCTGAGCGGTCGTCAATAAAAGCTCGTTACATTAAATATATGATAAGCTGCAACATTATTTTCATATTGAAACCAGTTTGGCCGGAGTGGGGGCTCTTATCTGTTACACCAAAAAAAAACAACTTTTTTTTTTTTTTTTTAAATTCAGGAGCAGGACCTGTTCTTCTTCCATGACCTGAGTCCAGGGAGCTGCTTCTTCCTTCCAAAGGGGGCTTTCATCTATAACACCCTGGTTGAGTTCATCAGAGTAAGTCAGAGCTGTCAGACCCACAGTGGATTATTGAGTTGATCTCAGTCTTAAGTTTAAGACACAAGAAAAGACAAAAGTTAGGAGGCAGAAAGTTAAAATTTTGCAGGGAGTCCTGGGGAGAAGTAAAGAGCAGATATCTACCTTTAGTAGGCCTGAGCGATAATAATGGTTTTATACAGTATATTCACAAGATAGACTGTATCACTGCAATTTGAATTCACTCTAAGCATCATAATCTTTTATAAGAGTAGGAAAGGTTTGATTTTATATTGATGATAGCTTTATGTTGTGGTCTTGAAAATGATAAACCAGTGGCCAATAAATCAAGTGTCAGAAACAAGAGGCTAGGCATATGAAATCTTTCCACAGCTAAAACAAATTAATTATAACATTTTAAATTGTGCAGAAACATACTCATTCCTGTTCTTTCCACAATAATTATGCTGTAAATAGATTTTGACACACCTAAACTATGTTTACTCCATACGATATTTCTCAGTTTTGGCCAGGTAATAGAAAAGATTAACTTAATGTGAAGTTAACCTTTGAGCAGAAACTTATTATTTAAAGCCATTTATTCAGAATAAATTGAAATATATAAACAGGCCGCACTAACAAAATGCTCTTCAGCTTGCACCTGCTCTAGAGCTACACACATCACTATGCTTTGAAGCATTTTAGCTTTTTTTTTTTTTTTTTTTTGTATTTCAGTCACAAAACGGTGAAGATTGGAAGTAATTTCACTTTTATGTGGTAAAATAGATTTTTGACTGGGGAGATTTTGAGTAATGAGATCTTCTAAAAAAAAAAACAGTTAAGCAAGAGAACACCTCAGACATCCAAATATGTCTAGTGTCTATGACTGTTCGGATTTAATATCATGAACCTTGTTTTTTTTTATTATTATTATTATAGCTGTTAGCATTTTTTAAATTTTGAAACCGATAGCAAAACAAAACAGGGCCACCCAAGGTGCAATAAAGCACCTTCCAGTTTTCCCCAGATCCCCTTTATAATGTGTAAACAAAACAGGAATGTGAATGTTCAGCAGTATAAACATTCTTAGATGTAGTTTGCTTTTTCACAATCTTTGCCTTTGCTTGCGGAGGTTATATATGTTTTAAAAGATGTGCACTACATATCAGAGAGCCCCTCGGTGCTGACATAAATTCTTTTATCCCTTTATGTAGGTGTGATGATTATATGGAGTTTTGAAGCTGGGGTTCTTGATTGAACTCAGCAGTCTTAAAGTTTAATCTTTTTGTGAGGAAACATTGCTCCGTCTTTGGCAGAGTGAATACAGGAAGAGGGGTTTCCAGGAGGTGGTGACACCCAACATCTACAACAGCAAACTGTGGCAGACCTCCGGACACTGGCAGCACTACAGCGAGAACATGTTTTCCTTCGAGGTTGAGAAGGAGACCTTTGCCCTCAAACCCATGAACTGCCCTGGACACTGGTGAGGCCTCCTTTTCCTCACAATCAGTGTTTTTCGAAAGTATGGGTGTCATTTCAGCAAGGAATTAACTCTAGTGTAAAATAGATATTTTTAGTTGGTTCCATTAAGTTATGTTTTACCACACCTGAAGAGCTTTATAAGTTTCCCAAAAGGTTCTGTTATCACTGTTACACTCAGTCTTTGTGAAACAGCTTCATATTTCACTGTTACAGTAGTCTGTCATCGAGTTCAGCTCAGCTTGTAATGGACTGATGCTCTTGCCATGTTTTCAGTTATTGAATGACCCAGTTCAATTTACTGCTGAATGCTGCATTGCAGTGTAACGAGTAAGGCTGCAGGTCTTTGTATTCAAATCCTTTATCTCCTTTTTTACTGTTCCAATCTTTTTTACTGTTCCAATCTTTGTGCTATCCACATGGGCAGCCCCTCTGGAGATCATACTTAAATGGAAATTGAGTTTGCAAGCGCACTTTGTCAAAGTGTTGAATTTCATTTAAACGAAATATTATGTTCAGCCTTTCACAGTGGTAACCAAGTATTTAGAGCATTTTTCAGTTATTGTGATAACTCTTAGGTTGAAGTTAGTGCTTGTATTCTTTATTTTATTTTAATTTTTTCAACACGGTACCTGTTTGTCTGTTTCGCACCAGTCTGATGTTTGATCACCGGCCGCGCTCCTGGAGAGAGTTGCCCATTCGCATGGCCGACTTTGGCGTCCTGCACAGGAACGAGCTGTCGGGAGCCCTGACTGGCCTCACTCGTGTCCGCCGCTTCCAGCAGGACGATGCTCACATCTTCTGCTCCATGGACCAGGTGAGGCCTGCGCTGATGCACCGGCACAACTCTGCCAAGTTCGCCCAACACGTGCCGCTCGGAGTCATGAAAGTATGATGAAAAATAGTTGCCTGAAGGGAACGGTTAAACTGAGCTTATCAGACGGCTTTAGCCTGCTCCTCATCTCTGTTTTTGGCAAGTGACTCGAGCTGCATCAGCCTCTTACTGAACTGTTGGCAGTCATGTTGCATTGTGGGTAATCTAGGTGCCAGGTTGTTGCAGTGACTTCCATTCGATATTTGACCGGATTTTTATTCATACCGCTGTCACATTTTTCTGGCATTAACTCTGATGAATGTTTCCACCGTCTATTCAGATCATTAAAAATGCAGTACATACAAAGCACTTGAAAGCAAGTTAAACAGTGTTAAGACAAAGAACAAGCAAACAGTGGGGAGCTATCACACAGTTTAGGGGGAAGTTGCTCTCTGTGGAGAATCATTTATGCTTGTATGAAAGCAGCCCAGTTTTTAAGGCTCTGCGTACATCAGCGTCTTGTTTGTGCAGTTTATTGAATTAAAAATTCAGGTAATCTTGTTAGTGAAGGGTCTGTCACATTCTTAGATAAAGTGAGAAAACTCCACGTGCTGCCGCTGCTGCAGCCCGATTATAGCAACATGCATTTGAAGTCCCTTCACCAGAGAGCTGCACTGCCAATATCAATGCAAACACACACACACACACACACACAGGATTTAGGAAGAATGAAGCGAGAATGAATAGATTTTAGTTTTCTCTTTATTAGTAATGGCCATGATGGTTAATTATTTGATCGCACTTTGTACACAAAGTATTTCAGTTTAAATTTTTGACTGTCATTACAGCAGCTGGAAAGCACTTCTAGTGCTCTTTGTCTATTATCAAATTAAATCCAAGCCAATTTAAAGCAGACTGCCTCTCCAAAGGCAAGCTATTTCTTTCCAGTTCTTCTTGTTGCTGTGTCACCTATCATTTTTCACATCCAAATTGCTTGCTCAAAACCTGTGATTGATCTCTTGTGTTGCAAGTGCTTAATTGCCCCACAGGGACTCTGTAGCAACATACGACATAATTATATTAAGATTAAGCGTTTCTAGTAGCTTTGGTACCTAAAAAGAAAAATGAGAAAATGATGTTGGATCGCCTATTGATTGCACAATATTTTTCGTTCTTAAGTAATACCAGAATAAACTTAGATACGGTTAGACATTAAAACTAGAAATTAACCTTTCCTCCATGTCCAGATGGATGACACAAATTCTGCTTTTGTTTTTTTTTTCACCCCAGATTGAGGCAGAGATCAAGGGCTGCCTTGACTTCCTGCGGACTGTGTACGACGTGTTCGGCTTCACTTTCAAACTCAACCTCTCCACAAGACCAGAGAAGTTCCTTGGGGACCCAGAAGTGTGGGACCAAGCAGAGAAGGTAATCAGAATGCCTCTTGTTTCTCAGTAGAAGAATCTGAACAACTCTCACGTGGTCTCACTGGAGAATTAAGATGCTGATATGTGATGTTATCAAGATGGAAATTACAGAGCCACTCCACGGTCGGCAAATGGAAGAGCGAGATTTGTAGACCCAGAGAACACTTACATTTTAATGGATTTCATTCTGTAGAGCTGTCATCAGTTCAGGAGCAGAAAAATGTCTTCTCTAGAGAATCCACATCAGTTCAATCACCGTCCAATCAAGTTCACTATGTAGACCAGCATCTTCTGTTCAGATTTCATTAGCTTTTTGAAAGAACGGGTGATGTATTAAAATTAGCTTCAACAAAGTAAGAACAAGACTGAGTGAGTTAACCTGAGCAGTAATTCGTTTTTAATTGCTTGGTGACTTCATCATTAGATGGAAACCGTGAGGATAACTCTTACACCTTCAAGTCTAACAGAATTTGTATTAAATGACAGTAGTTGGATTAATGTGCCACAAGTATTCTTCATTGTCTTACCAGTAACACAGGTCTATAATGCAACTACAGTCTGTTTACTTAGCTAGCAAGCTTTGAATGGATGAAAAGGTCTGTTGACAGAGACACAGCATGTGTTGAATTTTAAAGTGGGGGGTGAATATTTTTCTTTTTCACTTGATTTTCTTTCTCTTGATCTGATTGTTGGAGGTGTGTTTTATTTCACCAATGAAATATTACATCTGCACGGTACAGTGCCACACCTGATTTTCTATGCTGCTGGAAACTCGTCTTACAGAAAACATACTTTTTTTTACGCCTCGCTGTCTCCTACCATGTGTCGTCTCCCTTTTCACTGATAGTTACATTTTTATCTTATGAATAACTTGTATTTCTTGGTGGCTTAGGGATTTTCATCTTTATCTATTGCAGGCTGCTGGGTGTCAAAATGTTTCAGAGTTTGCTCTATTTTCCTCATCAATGGCCTACTAGAAAGCTTTTATGTTGTCTTTTGCGCCAACAAATCACCAGGAACTGCAGTCACATTCATACTTCAATAGATGACAATTCAAGAAGTACTTACTTCTTATTACTGGCTCTATTTTTCCCTCTCTTTTTGAGTTTCTGGGTATCTTTAAGTGTATCTTTTGCCCACTACTGGAAGAAAAACATTACTGATGTTGGCGTGGTTGTTTTTTTCCTTCTCTTTTTTTTCCATTAAGAATCAATCTAGTGGCCACTAGATATTGGGGAGTTTGTTGCTGATTAACACAAGAGGCTAGAGATTACACTGCAGAATATAGATTGTGTTGCTTCTTACTAGCTGCATGTGTTAATGATGGTACAATTCTCTGTATATGTGTGATTTACAGTTCTCAGGATAGGGATAGTAGTTGTAAAATTAGAAAGAAAAAAAATAAAAAAATTTTACAGCCATACAGCTGTTTTGCTCAACCTATCAGGACATAGCTCTCTGAGGGGGAAAAAAAACGTTTCTAAATCCAGCACTGACCTTTATTAATGTTTGCATGTACAAAGGTGGAAAATTATATACCCAAAAAAGTAACTTGTAAACTTAGCGTAGTCACTGGAACAGAACATGCTGCCCTTGAACCTCATTAACTCCTACAAACAACCATAAAGTATTATAGAGACGTCAACATTTCTCATTTCAGTAATTGTTTCCAGATGAAGAAAATGTCAGGTCTAAATATACAGCTTTGCTTAACACCACTGTTTACTTGTTGGTCAGCTACTGATATTGTAAGAAGCCAGTAACTGTTTGTTTTTACAGCAACTGGAGAACAGCTTGAACGACTTTGGAGAGAAATGGGTTCTCAACCCGGGTGATGGCGCTTTCTATGGACCAAAGGTGAGCCGTGCACTGCACTGGTGATGTAGTCGGTGTGTGAAACTGCAGGAGGGCTGCTGCTGACCGTGTCCTTTGTTTGCAGATCGACATCCAGATCAAGGATGCCATCGGCCGGTACCATCAATGTGCCACAATTCAGCTTGATTTCCAGCTCCCCATCCGCTTCAATCTCACCTTTGTCAGGTACCTCCTGCACTTCTTTTTGATTTGTTTGAATAAAATGACATAGGGATAAAATGTTGTTGTTATGCTGCAAATGCCTGTATTATAGAAGTAAGTATTTTTTAAAAAAAGAAAAAAAAAAGAACATCATCATAGTTACTAGTTTCATATAAAAAAAAATGTAGAAATCAGTCCAAGGTTTTTGAACTGCCCCAGAGGCAATAGATTTTTAAAATTTTGCTTTAAAACTAATATTTTAACCAGCATCTCTGTCTCTTAATGGAAAAAATATTATCAACAGTGTGTCAAAATGATGAAAATATCCAAATTTCTCCAGATTATCAATGTTGTTTTGCTTTTGGATTTTGGAGTGCGTGAGTTCCTAATAGTTGTGTCCCCCCCTTCAAATGATTTTATAGCCATGATGGTGACGACAAGAAGAGACCAGTGATCATCCATAGAGCCATCCTGGGATCAGTAGAGAGGATGATAGCTATTCTTACTGAAAACTACGGAGGCAAATGGTTTGTAAACAGTCAATTTTAAAAGGTTGATTTGTAGCGTAGGACCTGACTCCAGACATGATTATTTTTTGTTTTATCGCAGTTTTTATCGCAGAGCATTGAGGACAATTTTCAGATTTATGGGATAGAAATAAAAAGCACCTCAGCTCTGCTGGTCTGAACATATTTGCACAGATGGCGTCTGGCCTGCGTTTCTACAAACAAGCTAAACGCAAACGTGTCCTGTTTTGTTTCAGGCCTCTGTGGCTCTCTCCTCGCCAAGTGATGGTTGTACCTGTGGGACCCTCCTTGGAGGAGTACGCTGAGAAGGTGAGCACTGACCTCAGCCGCCTAAACATATTCACACTTCGGAGACAGAGACGGTGTAAACATTACCCCGGAGCTGTCAGGCACTTTAATTCAACACCAGGCTGATTGTGAAGTTGTTTTACCTGTGCAGTCGGTGTTCTATCACTGATGCACTTTGTCACAGGCTGGAATCTTGTGCTTTGTATGCTTATCAACAAATCCAAGTCAACTGTTTAGATGCCCCTAAAGTACGGAACCTTATTTAAATGGCTGAACAAAACTGCAAAAAACAAAGCTCCTGCACGTTTTAGTACTTAAAGGAAAACTGCTGTTAGAAAAACCAAAAAAACAAAAAGTCAGTCTTTAAACTTTAAACTTTGTTCACAGTAAAACTCTTTGGTAATAATATTACAGTTTGCCTTTGTTTTCTCACCAAAAAAAGCTTTGAGTGATTTTGCAGTGTTTAGAGATTCCCGCACTACTTTTGCGAGTGCAAGAACACTTTTATAATATTTTTATAACTGGTAGAAAATACAAAAATAAAGCTCAAGTTTTAACAATCTGCAATTTACTTTAAAAAGCATGGAACATGAATCTGATCATTTATTATGCTTGGAGCTGCAATGACTGGTCAGATGCCAAAAAACAAATGGCAGCTGCTTTGGTAATTGAATAATAGTTTTAGTCTTTTATTTCTAAAGCAAAAATGTGATAATTGTTGTTTCTGGATTCTAAAATATGATGATTTTGGTGCTTTTCTTTTCACACAAGATAGTAAACTAAAAATGTTTGGATCTTGGACTGATGGTCAGACAAGGCAACACATCTGAAAAATTCACTGTCTGTTTGAGGCTGGAACTAACAGTTTTTGCATAAATAACTGTAATTCAATAGAGAAAGGAATTAATCAATAATGAAAATATTTTTTTTTTGCATCCCCACATTGTTACCTACAAAGACATCAATACGGTTCTGATATCTGTGTAACTGGAAGAGACAGCAGGTCCACACACTGATAACACTGACGGTTGCAGAATTCCAATCTTCTCTATAGCCAGATTTTTCCAAAATGTGTTAATGTCCTAAACCAGAACTAAAAAACATATAGCAGAATTTGTAAAAAGATATTGAATATTGAATGAAAGGAAAGTTAGCTGTTTCTCTGGTTTAACCTGGCAGGTCAAGCAGGAATTCCACAATAGCGGCTTCATGACTGACGTGGATCTGGACCCCGGCTGCACTCTGAACAAAAAGATCCGAAACGCACAGTTGGCGCAGTACAACTTCATCCTGGGTAAGTGGCAACACACTTTCTTCCCTTCACTCTACTATCTGTCACTTCCAAACCTTCATCTCACTCCTTAATCTTGTCCCATGGAGATATTGATTTCTGTTTTTACTCTTTGCATGTTTGTCACCTTGGGGGCAAAAAAAAGTGGTGGGAGAGAAGGAGAAGACAAGTAACACTGTAAACGTACGCACTCGGGATAACAAAGTCCACGGCGAGCGCAGTGTGGAGGAGTGCGTCGAGCGTCTGAAACAGCTCAAGTCCTCCAGGAGTCGGAACGCCGAAGAGGAATTCTGAGCTTTCCCAAAGACGCTGCTATCAGCTGGTCCCCCTCCGAACAGGAACTTGAATCGGGCAACTTTAAAGGGCCATGTGGTCGAATTCAGTTTTTGATGAGGGATAAAAGAGACTTGGTACACATCATTGCCTAGTCTGTTGTCCTCAAGTAATCACATCTTTTTCAGATTTGAAATTACGCCTCATTTCACTGGTGTCTTCTGTTAACTATTTAATGTATCACTATCTTTCCAGCCATCAAGTCTCATGGTTGTTGTACTCCATAGAATGAAGTATAAATTGTCAATATCCCTTCAACACGACCAGTGAGAATCTAATGGGTTTAGGCCTTTGACCAGCTTTACAGAACACTTCTGTATAATTGAAATAAGTGTACCATAAAACCTCTCTTTAAAACCCTTTTCCGTGTGTAATGAACTGAGGGGAAACGGTTTGTACCATTTGTATCAGTCACTCATTTTTTTTCTTCAGGGAAATGTACAAGAATGACAGTTTTGATAATTAAACACTCTGTCATACAACACCAGACTCACCCTTTTCTCTTGCTGGGGACATTTCATCCCCAAATTGTTCTTACTCCAGAGATGTGTCTGAATTTGGAGAAAAAGAAAAGAAAGATCAGTAAATACAAAAATAAAATGCTCATAAAATAAGCACGACAATAAAGTAGAATATTGGTAGCTGACAAAGTCAATATGTATTTAAATTACACTATAAAGTGCTGTGAGGACAGAAAGTAGAAACTCCGTTGATATATAGTCTTTGCAGTTTCAGTCGGTCTCCACTGCTTATCAGATGAATTTTTTTTTTTTTTTGAAGTCACCACCAACCTCTCAACTTCAGGATTTTGGATATTTAGGCCAAAATTGAAATTATTAGATGGCTCGATACCCAAAAACATTCAGTTTTCCATGGGGGAGGGTTGGAATTAGGGAGATGTCCAGAGAGGTGCACCAGTGTGGTAAAAGTGGATCCTTAGCCCCCTCCTTTGCCAGGGCGTCATCACTCAGGACGGAAATCAAGGGGTTGCGCTGGAGAGTAAACGCCTGATGGTTCTCGATAATACACGGCTCACTGAGCTCAGAGCATTTGCTTTTGCCTTCTGCTCCATTACACTCAGGCATGGGTGAAATGTTTTATTCTTTAAGCTTATTAAAGACAGTAATATGGGTCTTTATTCCTTTTCTCAGGAGAGGACAATGTTTCCAATTACACGTAACTACCTGGATAAAAACATGCAGGAGAGATCACATAAATAAGCGCAAGTTACAACCATCTGTGCTCCATTTAATCACTTTCAATGCATTTCATTAATAGCTTTCCATCTGCTCCGATTTCTGCTTGAATTGTGCAAAAAGAAAAAAATGTTTTTGCCCATGTATACAAACTGTACATCTTGCATCAAGATCTCACTTTTAAGCCCTACATTATTATTCCAACCACAAGTGGGCGCTACATCTGTATGCTCCTCTAAAGACAGCTGGAACAGACAAATAGTATGAGCAGTGTGTTTTCAGCCGTTCTAACAGCTGGCAGAAGTGGCCCTGCACCGATTAATTCCACTGGACTTCTGGTGGAGGAAAACACATCATAAAGTTGGTAACATAAAGTGAAATTCCTTTAGTGTGGTTCTGACTGTTGCATTTATTCAGTGGCTGCTCATTCGGCTTCGGCCTTCATGAGGCACTTAACAGGTTTAACAGTTGGGAGCTGCCGCGCTGCTTCTGGCCATCGGACATGGCAAATGACCTATTTAAATCATGCAAGCTTCTCCCATTAATTTAAGTTGGACCATTAGCACTACGGTTATATTTAGAGTAAAACATGGACTCGCAGTTGCAGGGGAGGAGAGCGAGCGCCCAACGCTGAACACGGGCAAACAAAAACATTGATTTTGGCTGCCCCCGCAAGTTGAGGGTAATTAAAATAAGTGAGAAGCCATTTGTTATTTTGGCCAATTTGAACTTTTCAGCACCAAATAAAATATGTTCACGGGTTGGGTGTTTTGGGGTAGGTCAATATTTTATGCCTACTCAGACACAAGTCTGTGACTTAAAGAGATAATAAAAAAAAATCAAACCATCGGTGGTTCGGTTTTGTAAAAAATGTTTTAAGGTCAAGTTTCTGATTGCAAATACACTTTATAAAAACAAAAACAAAAACAAACAAACAAAAAAATCCTCACCTTAGCCTCATACTCCTCAAGTGCTCATTTTCACAGAAATCATAAATTCTCATTATTTACGTTTACTCCCGAAGCAAAACAGCAGAGCAGAAAACCAAACAATCAGATTTAAAAAAATAATCAAAATGTATCTCTATCAAATCTGACCACAAGATGGAACATCTAAACCAGGATCTTGTGGGGGTGGGAGGTGTGTGTGTGTGTGTGTGTGTGTGTGTGTGTGTGTGTGTGTGTGTGTGTGTGTGTGTGTGTGTGTGTGTGTGTGTGTGTGTGTGTGTGTGTGTGTGTGTGTGTGTGTGTGTGTGTGTGTGTGTGTGTTTGTCGGGGGGGGTGACTAATGTCAGTGGAGTGTGGGAGAGAAAAACATTTTGATAAGGGGTTAATGAAAAAGTCAGTGAAGTAGGAGAGTGTCAACAGACAGAGCGAGACGGCCAGAATTCTCTGGGGATTCGCTCGGCTGTTGACTCTCAGCCCTGTGAATCTCCCCCCACCTCCACCTCCTCCACCACCACCACCACCTCCACCTCCATCCTCCATCCTCCCCCGGCTGGATCCTTCCTGTGTGCTTCACTGACATTGACCTGGGCATGAGGGGTCACAACGCCTCGCTGAACTGGGCAAACTTTCCTCTCTCTTCCAGACACACACACACACACACACACACGTGTGTGTTTTTAAGGACTCGTTTCACGTGTCTGCTCCTTACTTAGACGACGCCTGTATGAAAACCTTGCGAGTGGGCTCGCTTTTTTTTATTTTCATGCTGGAAAAACCTGGCTGCCGCATCGTTTTTTATGTTTTTTTTTTTTTTTTCAAAATACCTTGTTTTCATCTCAGCCTTTTTATCGTTTGACTCCTGAAGTATGCGTCTGAGGACTGAAAACACTCCTTTACTGGAGTTCATTATCAATGCTTTTAAAAGCGTAACCGAAGCTTTCGATCAATCTCTTTCCAAAAAATGTAAAAAATAAATTGACAGTGACGTCAAACTACGCTCGTCACAACCCCCACGTTCTCTGTTCTAATAATCTACCTTAAAGGGGCAGTTTCACTTTTTTGGGGAACCTTTTAACGGAAATAGCCAGATGAGTAGAACAGCGAATATGAAGGCGGAGCCAGCAGCCAGTTAGCTTAGCTTAGCAACGCAGACTGGGAACGGGGGGCTAACAACATCTGTCCGCCAGCTAAAGCTCACCAATTAACACGTCATATCTGGTTTGTTTAACGACAAAAGAAACACTTGGTTTTTTACGTGGAATTTTTTTTTTTCCCCCTAAAGACAGATATAAAAAGTTAAATTGTGAGCTGGCAGATTTTTATCCCTTTGGAGAGGTGTTTCTCGGCTACTTCGCTGACCGGCTTCTGGCTCCGACTTCATATTACACACATGAGAGTGGTATCAATCTTCTCATCTGACTCTCAGCAAGAGACTAATTTAGCGCGTTTCCCTAAATGTCCAACTATTCCTTTAAAGCCCACTGCGAACGCTGAGATTTCTCACCCAATCGACTTTTTTTTTTCCCACCTCAGCATCAACAGGTTGTTGTCTTTGTTTTTGTTTTTTTTCCCCACTTTGTCGCTATGACAACTGACAGCAGTAGCTGCTGTTTTGTATTTAGTCTCCATGATGCATGTAAAAGGTTTTTTTCCCCTCAACTTTTTGTTTTCTTTTGTTTTATATTTGTTTTTTGTTTTTTGTTTTTTGTATTTTCCGACAGCGACAGCCAAAGGCCAAAAAGCCTCCCCTGTGACACAGTCATGTTTCTCCGCCCTTTCATCCTCACGTCATGTTGCTTCTGGACCAAAGAAATGCATATTTGAATCCTTACCAACCATTTTCCCTTCCAGAATACTTCTCTGTCTCTGCAGCAACTGCTACCACCCTTACCACACACACACACACACACACACACACACACACACATATGCATATGCATATACATATACAGCCTCCTACTGCACCATTACCCCTCTGCAGGACTGAAACAGAACCCCAAATTATGGTCAGCCGCTCGTGGAGTTAGTTTTGCTTGGGAAAACCAAGCTGCCATCTTTAATATCATAATGTTACCAAATTATACGGTTCCAGTTGGGAACTGTTTGATCACACTTTCTGTCATCTGGAAAGCTAGCGTGTGACCTTAACAGGCATTATTTCTCATCTCAAAAAGTACGACCTCCGCCTGTGACCCAGCATAAATGAAGTAAACCGCCCTGCACCGAGCAGAGGCCTTTTCGCCGCCGGTCGCGCCCTGCCGGCGGACGACGCCAACGGTTTCGCCGTGAGCATCTGCGAGGTAGGTCCGCCGGATCCGCGATGGCACGAGACGGCCGCGCGTCGGGCCGAAACCGAGCGGCGGCACAGCGGAGGGAGGTTCGGGGTGAGGATCAAAAGAGAAACCGCGGAGAGATGTGTGGCGGCGGTTCGGTCGACAGATCTCGCTCTACACCAGTTTGTCAGAAACCTGGTACGTAGCTGGTGACCTTTGACCGGTGGTTCCCGACCTTTGGCCTGGTGTAAACCCACTTCCCTATCAGATGTGGTCTTCGTCGACACCAACCATCATGTTCAAAAGGGGCTTATTTTTGTATAATAACTTTTCATACAGATGAATTTGTTGTGTGTTTCAGCTCGATCACATTCTTGCTGCTAATTTTCAGTGGCAGAACTTGGCCCATTCAACAGTTATCCAAACTTTTAGTTATTAACTATCTTATTTGCTTATTGATGTATTTTAGCTAATAATTTAAGCCGTTTATTAATCATTATTATTATTATTAATTATCTATCAGTTATTTTAAGACACCTCTGCTCACATTCTAACTAGTTTTCATGCACTCTCAATGCAACATGTGACTTCATGGAGATATAACTGACTCAGTTTGGTGGATGGTCTTGTACAGTCAGCTGACTGGAGTTGGGTGTTAGTGGTTATTGTAATAACACATTTATTAAAGATCATTCACATTTTTGTTATCCTATTTAGATTTTTCCTCCTGAACAGGATGAACACCATGCGAGTATATTTTTCTAAAAATCAAATCATAGCTCAGCTACTTCACAGTCTTTCCGCACATTCTCCGTCGGCAGAAGCAGCCCCTCGGGTACAGGTTTAATCACTGATCTAGATCCCTACATCTTATGATTTACCTTTTAGATTTAGCCAACAGGACTTTTTCCCACAAACTCATTTTGACAAGTATTATTTTAACAGGTGTTTAATAAAATTTAACATTCCCGGGTAGCAACTGCAGTAAAAGCAATTAGCCCCTGACACTTTAAAACCTCAATATCTTTTCCAAGAATCGACATTTTAATCTTAAATGCAGCGCCCTGAGCATCACAGTAGCAGTCGAAGGGCTTTGTTGTTGCTAATACGCTCCTTATGGTAAAGAATTACATACTGTAAATCACCCATATGCACAGTCCAGCTTCCTGTAATGCCTGTGTTTGTTGAAACTGGCCCGCGGCACTGGTCGAGCATGCTCCGCCCATGGGGGAATAACACCTTTTTTCTTCATTAACCAGCGAGCGAGAACTGTTACCCACAGTTTCCATTACTTTGTACTGTAAGACCTTGATGCAAAATAACTCGCCGCTCACTCAGCCGACTAATTCTCAACAGAGTTTTCCCCCTTCAAACACATCCTGTTGTCAAGAACAATATGCCATTAAGTGACGCGCTTTTGAATTTTTAGGAAATTTACTGCAGTGAATGCAGCTATTTCCTCTTTACAGAATTTTTACTGGTGACACTTGCACTTAATAATTCTTTGCAGCCTCTGAATGATCCCCAAGCAGTTCGACTGTTAGTTGGCTGTTTCAAGCATGAATTCCTCCTTTCTCACCTTGCTTTAACTTGAACACAGTCTCTTCCTTATGTGCAGCCAGCCAGATGTTTAGGCTGGAAGTTTTTCACAGAGGAGGCCTCAGTGGTATGCATGGTTGTTATTTATCTAAATTGTATTTTTCTCTTTAACAGCATTTTTTTTTTCCCTCCCCTTTTCTGCTCTCAGGGGTGGTTTACTTTAGCCCCAGAGTAGGAGGTGCAGAGAGGGAAGGCTTTGCCAGCATACCCACAATTCACCAGTGGCTGACGGAGCTGATGAAGTTGAAGTTGACAGCTGCATAAATCACCGGCCCATGGTGCTAATAGGTGGCAACGTAAAATCAAGTGCAGACCACCCATGCTGCGGGGCAGGAATAGGAGCATCAAGTCATATCTACCGTGCAGCACTGTACAGCCATCCGAAACACTTAACCCCCCTCTGGCTGCCCAGCCTGTTCCAGTCCAAGGGGCTCTCTTAGCAACACAGGAAAGGCTCGTCTGGCATCCGCAGTGCAGTGATTCATATTTGGCACTTTCATAAAGGTTCCAAGCTGCTGGAGTTTTTTCGGGCCTTTTGTCGACCGTTTCGCTCCTCAGTCGCCCTTTTGGCAAAACCTATAAACATTTCAAGGCCAATAACCGAACAGGAGCCTGCGTTCCTTCCTCTTTCGCATGAAGATCTCAGTATGTCGTCGGATACGGCTTCTTTTTCCTCTTCACAGCGAGAGGAAAGGGCCGCACAATCACCACTGCCTTGATTTTTTTTTTTTTTCTGGCGTGTGTGTAGTATGTTTCCACGTACGAAGGGTAAAGTTCTTGAGCTCATTCGAAGGTGGCTGCTCGCAGGGCCTCCCTCTTTTTCAGAGAGATAAAACAGAAGCGGAGCATGAGGGGGCGGACCCTCACCAGACAAAGCAGAGCATATTGCTCAATAACGAGGCCTGGATCCCGGGGTCGAGCACAACAAAACTCTACCTTGGGTGAAGGGCCCCTGTATCAACCCCCCTCCTCAACCACCACCACACACACCCCCTGTTTTCTTCCATGTTTTCTCGCATGTCTGAGCTGCTGCTGTGTCCCATGGCTGTCACATATGATGCATCAGCTCCGAGGAATGCATTGGACAAAACAAGTTGAAATGATAAATTCAAGTCTTTACAGCTAGAATATATGTTCCTGATTTTCCTCTAAAATCCAAACGTATTGCGCGGAACGGATTTTATAGATCCTACTGGGCTTATTCCTATTCTATGCTGAGAACAGAGCAAAAAAAAACATACTTGAATCCATCAGGATTTTCTTTTAATTCTGTCTATTTGGTTTCTATGTAAAGCGCAGCTGCTGCTAACAAAATGCTGCTCACTCTCTAATAATATCTCATTAAAAAGCTTAGCTGAGTTTTTGGCCACTTTGGGCCAGCGGAAACCAAGCTCCGAATGCTTATTTCACTACAACATGGGGGTGGTGGTGGTGGTGGTGGTTGTGGTGCTTGTGCGGGGGGTGTTCTGGGCACCTGATAACTGTAAGTTCAATATTCACTCGCCTTAAAATCTAGCTTGGATCTCCACCAACTGCTGAGGGAAATATTTGGCTCTTTAACCGCTCTTTAGCTCCTTTATGTTAACCAGCTATTCGCTATCTTTGTCTGTCTGTGTTTCAGTGCTGAGCAGGTAGCAAACAGTGGATTCATTATGTTTTCATAGTTTTTTTGGCTGAAAACTGCCTGCTGCCTGCTACTGCCAAAAAAGAATATGAAATATAAAATCCAACCAAAGCAGTGGGAGAGAACCTAAACAGTGTAGTGGCAGAAAAAAAAAGAAAACCTTGAGCTGAAAGACGCTGAAATGCTGATGACACCGAGTTGAGCCAGTTGATAATTCATCACTATGAGCGACACCTCTCAGACACAGTACATGTTGTTATTTGATCCATTTTTTAAAATGTATAAACAGTAGCTTCAAAATATTACATGTCAATATGTGTAGACCCGAAACAATTAGTTGACTAATCAACTAGTCAGTCTACAGAAAATGAATGGCAACTATTCTGCTAATCCATTAATAATTTGAAGGATTTTTCGAGCAAAAATGCCAGAAATTTTGCGTGTTCCTGCCGCTCCGTTGGGAGGATTTTCTCCTTTTTCTGCTTTACATCATCACAAACTGAGTCGTTGCTCGGGACAACTGAAGACATCGCCCTGGTGACCACGAGACCAGGACAGGGACTTTTTTTGTTTGTTTGTTTGTTTTGTCATCTTCTGACTCTTTATTTACCAAACAACCTATTGTTTAACTGAGAAAATGACTGGCAGTTTAATCATTTCCTGAAAAAAATTTAATTTATTCGTTGGAGCCTTAGATACATGATCCATCTCCGTGTTGGTTCTGCAGTTTAAAGTGTAGCAATAGCATAATTCTTTTACTTCCATGGGACTGACGAGAACATTTAATAATGCTGGCCTCATGCTCTAACATTGCCCTTGGTCCAGATTTTTTCCAGCTCGAGGGTTTTTACTCAGTTCATTTAGCTGCGGGCAGTGTCTAACCCTGCAAAACCATACGGCACAATTAAATGTGAGGATTTGGAATGGAGGGAAGAACAAACTAAACACACACACACACACACATTCACACACACCTGGAATTCACTTCACCACGGCAGCATTTTCCGGACCCGTCCTCTGAAGATCCTCCCCTCCCCTCCCCTACGTTGACCCGTCCTCTGTCTTTGCTGACCGTACACTTTGGCCTCTGCCTGAAACCTCCCGGCTCTGATGCACTCAAGCTGCTACAGGGTGTCCTTTACAGCCCATAAATGGCTTGAGGTCATCTCTCATTAAACTAGGGTGTTCAACAAAATGACTCCTGGCTGTGTTTGCCCCCCCCCGGACGATAAAGCCTGAGTGTTTATGGCAACTACCTGTTCTCCACTCTCACTCTCTGCCCAGGTGGGCAGACACGTGGAAAAGAAAATAAATGATGCTGATGTTGGTAACGTTGCAACCTGGTCTGGGGTTTATATTATTGGCTAATGTTAGCAGTGGATTTGATGAATTTGTCAGAGTACCAGCTGCTGTAAAAACATGCTTTGCTTGAATAATTACGTGCGAGATTCTCCTTTGTTTTTTTGTTTTTTTTTTTATGGTGAATTTGTAGTTTTGGCAGCTTTTATGAGTAACGATCAGTGGGTGTTTTTGCATAACCTTGAAACGTTTCAATGACAATCTTAAAATTCAAATTTTGCTCCTAAACTTCAACGAGCACAGTAGCTCACTATGCAGATATTGACTGAGAACGTGTTTTTAAAGGTTTAATAGAGTAGAAAATGAAACATAACCCGTATTTATGTGGGAGTCTTGCACGATATTGCTTTTTATTTTGGCATTTCCTTATTTCACTCGTCCTAGACCAAGCATGATTTACAGTATGAGGTTTGTTTAAAGAATTACCTGACGTGTTGCTGTGGACAAGCAGTAGTTTGTGGTGTTTGTGGTGTTTGATCTGTTAGGAGGGAAAAGAGAGTTACAGTTAGTGGTCAGACAGGAGAGGCCGAGTTGGGCCGTTGGGCTGACCAGTGACCACAGCTTAGCGCAAATGGTAGAGAGTGGCGAGTCTAAGCTATCTATCGTGTGTACCAATACGTATCTATGTATTTATGTATTATAAAATATTCACAACAGTGTGCAAATATCAATACAAAGTTGAGTAATCTGAAACTCAAATTCTAGACTTAAATGTCTAATTTTTCAAAGGGATCCAGCCAAAAAGTCATGTGCAAATCAGTAAATTTGCGTGGAGACGTATCTGTGTATGACGACTTTTTCATCGTGACCTAATCTGCTTTAACGCTTTAATTCCCCTCACTTTTTTTTCATGGGGGGGGCTAAAGCCGATTGTTACTGTTACAACTTAAATCAAAGCAGTGCGGATAGATCGATAAGGAAATTAACTGGAAACTTCTTAATAACTACTGAATTGTTTCAGGATTTTTGTTTTTTTAATACAAAAATGACAAACATTCTCATATGAGGATTTACTCTGTAACATGTTGTAAGACAACTGATTATTTTTGGCTTTTTAGTTGTAGCTCTAAAACATAATGAGGTAAAAATAAAAAAGGGATTTGAGTTCAGATTTTGGTTAAAGTTTTCCTATGAATCATAAACATTACTACTTTCCAGATATAAGAATGATGAATCACTCTCTTCCTGGGAAAAACAAGTTTTTTTCTCCAAAAATAAAGTTTGTTTTTAAGTATAGAAGTGTGGATAATGACTCATAAAACGGTAGACTCTGATTTGAAGTTGCCATCCTGCACATCTGATTAAACAACTGGTTTAACTGCTTGTAAAGTTTTCTTTGTGCGTATTTGGCACCCTGCTATACTCACAATTATTCTAAAATAAGCTGAACAACAAGCTGGCATTTTAGCGTGACGCCAGTTGGAGGAAACCACTGCAGCTGAAAAGTTGATCCAGTTATATAACTGTAATAACGGCATTTTAAGGTTGGACTTCAGCTATGATAGTATGGGAGTGTGCAGGATGTTTGGAGAACATGTCTGCATACTGAATACTGAACATATCATATGTAATGATGGACAAACACAGAAAAATGCCAGACACACGCACAAGCACATATTTGCTAAAAATCCCAGGTGTCCACAGGTATTTTTTTTCTGGGAAAAGGAGGATTCTGGCAAGAATTCCAGGGAAATACCGGGATCTCAGTTCTCAGTGCTAAGATCTGGTCAAGATCTTGTCATTAAGTAATGTAACGTATAAAAAAAAACCCAGAAAAGTGCAAAAAGTTGGCTGTTATAGCTGCAAACACAGCTTCAGTAGTTCAGCGTCCCGTCTGCACTCTGGTAATACTGCAGTTGACAGAGTCGCACCTGTGACCCTCTGCGTCCAGACCGATCTCCACAGGCATCTGCGAGGCCCACAGGCTCGCGTTTATACTGCGACCGCTGTCAAAATATCCAGTTGCTACGTTTAAATAATTCGGTTTATTTTGAGTAAAACTTTTTTTTTTTTTTTAAATGAATGAGATGCTGCTACTTGCCCTGCAGTCAACAACAAGTCTCGCTCTAATGCTTCTTGACGCGTCGTCCCAACCGAGAGTGACATCATGCAAAGTGGGGGAAAAAAAAAAAGAAAAGTGTCCTCGTCCGGCCTGCTGAGCGGCGAAACCGACCGGGCTTGCCCGTGACTTTCGGCCTGTTTTTTAATGTTGTCATGGGAGAGGTGACTGTGTTTGGAGGAGCCAAACAAAAGGCCCCTTTGTCCGTCCGTCCACATCTGTCCGGAATCACCTCCCCTAATTACCAAGGTTAGTCTTTGGAATTGACAGCATAAATATTAAACTGTCAAACTCTGTCTGTTGGCAACAGGCTCCAGCGTGAGTCACCGACTGCAGAGGTTGGGGGAAAACAACACCCTCTTTCTCTCCGCTGAGCGCGGCCAGTCAGCGCTGAGGGAAAAGTGAACCTTCGTGCTCCCTCATGCCTGTTACCGTACTTATCTATTACATTATCTGTGTTTTGTTTTGGGGTTTATTTTGTTTTTTTGGGGGGTGTTTATAACTGGTGCATTTTTCTTTGTTATAATTTTAACCAGCACAGCTATAACCGCACAGCATTAGTATTTTTTTTTTTAACCCAGGCCAAAATAAATGTACTCAGGTTTTCACACTTTTTTAATCCTGCTGTCTGCTCCTCTTCTGTTTGAATTCTATCGACCTAAAAATTAATATAAAATGCATTTTGTTTTCTTTGGGATGAGAAGATGAGAAGACTGGTGCCGCTCTCAAGTGTTTACCGTGACAGTTAGCTTAGCAAAAAAGACCGGAAAGAGGGGGATCACAGCCACTTGCTCTGTACGGCAACACGAAAATGTGCCTAGCTCCTCCAAAGCTCATTAGTAATCACTCTATATCTTGTTTGTTTGATGCATAAAAAACCTGAAGTGTAAAATATGACAATTTGCTGTTTCAGTCCAGCATGTAACTGGAAAAACTGTGGATCTTACATTTGATTTTCATACGGATTAAACAACATTGTGCCATTTAAGGAGCTTCAGAGGTGCTGGTTGGTGGATTTTGTGATGTTCTGACTACGGCCCGACTGAAAAAGGCTTTTTTAGGGTGACACGATAAAATTATTCGAAAGTTTAAAAAAAAAAAAAGAAAATTACAAAAATGATTTGCCTGCCAACAACAGAAAAAAAAAGAAAAAGGAAAACACAAACAAAAATCTTGATGCAGATCTCTTATCTGTTCTTTAAGGAATTCTGACCACTCTGACACATACCTAGCAAAACATTTTACAGCTGAAAAATAAAATTATCGGTGCTTTCTGGAGGACAAACTGTGAGCCAATATACACACTAATACTGATGTATGTGCAATAAGCCGGTATTGGCTGCTGATATTGGCCTGGTAGATTGATCAGTCCAGCTCTACTTCTGACAGAGCCAGGCCAGCTGTTTCCCCCCGTTTCAGTCTCTATGCTAAGCTCCTGCTGCATATTTACCACGCAGGTGTGAGAGCGGTGCTCGGCTTCTTTTTCGTTCTTCTCATCGACCTTCAGAGGAAAGGCAAGAAACGCCCGTTTCCCCTGCTTTCAGGAAGACTAGCATATTGAACCAATCTGAATTTAGAAAATTGGGGAAAACAACACACCAAAACTTTGCCACTGTCACCTCTTAGATTATCTCGAACACCTCCTGGATCCACGTGTGTTGAAAAGAAAGTGAATTTGCAGACTTCCAGTAGCGCGGATGTTTTCTTTGCTGCTGTTTAGGGAGAAACACTCCGTTAGCCTTAATCATTTTCCAGACAAAGCCCGGGATTGCGGCTGAGGAAATGTTCTGCCTGCAAATCTATCACCGATGATCTTTTCAGATGTGGGCTGAGATGGAGGAATACAGCTGTACTGATGGGCATAAAACCTAAACAAACTAGACTGACAAGACGGAGAGCTGTGCAAACAGAAGATTAGAGGGGAGATGAAAGAGGGAGGAAGCCGGTTCAGTCGGTCGTTGCCAGGAGTCTGTGGCTTTCTACTACTGTATCCAATGGAGTGTTTTGAAACTTGAACCTGAAAAACCTGAAAAGCTTCTTTTCCCCAAGATCAATAAACACAGCAATTTATTTTTCGTTGTTGTTGTTATTGAAGTGGAGAAAAAAACTTATTATTGACATTTTGTTGTTTTGTGTTTCTTTCTGTTTTGAAGATGTCTGCTTAGACCTCTTCACCTTTCTGGACTCCTTCGCTGGCTGAAGAAGAATCAGGATTATTCCCTTGAACTGACAGTAAACATATCAAATGTGCAGCACAGAGGGAAAAATAAAGTTCTATATATTTTTCAAAATATTTACAATTACCCGACAATAACACACTTAGGTGAATACTGTGTTCTCCTGCCTCAATATGCCTCCAACTTAATTTGGTGATTATTAAGATAACTTACAGCGATCTGAGACAGTATTGATTTAATATACCAATTACTGATATCTATTGACGTAATTTGCTTATTTACTTGCTACTGCTACCTCTAAATGCTTAGGAAATAGAGACTGTTTAAGTAATTTTCTAATGTAAAGGTGAAGATTCCACACACATCTATGGATGTGTATGGTAATGCGTGCAATATGAAAATAGCTGATCTCAGAACGACGGATGCAGCTAGAGAAGCACACTGGTCCGTAGCTCGCTATAGCTAGTCACCCCTCAAAGATCCCAGGATTATCCACAGTGTGCAAAAGTCTGAAAAATGCTGCCCCCCCCCCAAAAGCTTGACAAGGCCCAGCCTCTGTCAATGGGACATTGCCCCGCCCACAGACCTGACCAAAAATGATAGATCCAATGGCTGCCCTGGCCACAAGAGGGCAGGGAATCACAAGATGAATACAATGGGCAACGTAAGATCCTTTATGGGCCTGATCTGAGGTGTAAGGTGAGATATCGGGTCAATAAAAAGAGACAAACGCCAATTTTAAAAGAAAAACCTAAAACATAAGCAGAGCCGGAATGATTAGTCCAACAAGTCCTCCAAATAAAAACGCTGGAATATGGTTAGAACTAGAATGAGATACAGAAGCACTTAATGATCTGAGGCCCCCGTCTGCAGAGCGTCATCATTTGTCTGGCCCTCGAAAACTGTCCAAATCACTTGTGTAAAATAATTCTCTTTTACGATGCGACGACAACATGAGGTTTGGAAAAGTTTAGGGAAAGGTTGTGGTTTGTGTTAAATTTACGACTTTGCTGCAGTATAGAGAGCTTCAGTGTCGTGGGTTAGGCATTTCAGTGACTGTTCCATCCAACCCTACCTTCTTGGGTTTTGTTGCTCTACGACGATGTTATCGGACTTCCTACTTTTCTTCAACCATAATCACTGCGACCACTAGAGGGCTTTGTCGCCCGACCGTAAGCGAACGTTGTTTTTCGGGCAGTGGCTTTCGTGGTCGTCCTTCCTGGGAGGAAAGTCTCGATTCGCATCAGAAAATTAATCTAAAACTACTCTGGTAACTGATGAAAGTTAGGGTCTGTGACTTTTGCATTAATGACCTCGACTCTCTCCGTCACATGCACAAAAACGATATATCGATTTTACTGGTTGTACAAAACAAGCACTTTGAAGATGCCATCCTGGGCATCAAACCTCTTAGTGAGGGGCTTTTTTTTTTTTTTTCTTTTTTACTATTATCTGACATTTTATATACCAAGCAATTAAACACAAAAAATAATCAGTACATTAATCAATAGCAAAAATAGTTACAGCTCTAAACAAGAACTAAAAAGCTAATTGTAATATGCAAATTGAAGAATTGGAAAGAGCAGTTTTTAATTAAAAACTGTGAAACATGATTAAAAAATACAAGTTTTTGTGATTCTTAGGGAACTCTACACCATACATTGTACTTGTGTGTGTGTTTGTGTGTGTGTGTGTGTGTGTGTGCGTCTGTGCTCGCCCTTCCCATGACTCGCGGGCTTGAAAGGACACATAGTAGGATCTCCTGATAGCGCCTCCTCTTTAGTGAGGCGACAAAAGCATCCACCGTGTTGTTTGGTTAGTTTCGCTGTAACCCCCACATACACCGCTCCATCACACAGCAGCCAAACACAATCGAACAAACGCTGCAGCCAGAGTCGGTTGCTAAACAACCAAGGTAGGCATCCTTGGAGATGAGCGGCGGTGCCCTGAGTCTTAAGGACCCCTATCTGTGCTGTGGGCTGGCCATGTCCTGCCTGCAGAGAAGTGTGACAGAGGGACCTGACAGCTCTGCTGCCTTGCCCAAGGACACGCTGTCACCGAGGGATAATAAGAGCAGACTGAGTGGCCCCCGGCCGTCAACAACACCGCTGCTCCCGCTGGACGATTAGCGAAGACTCCCCAACAAAGACGGGGCCGACAAAAGGCCCATGTTAAATTAGGCATCTGATTCAACTCTCGGTCACAAGGGCAAAGTAATCAGAGGGGAAATCGTAAAAACATATTAAAATGAAAAGAAGAGACATGGTGTGAAACAGGCCCACTGAGATGACTTTTACTTCAATACTGCGCCCAAAGCACAGAGAGTCCAGGTCATGTGGTAAGTGCATAAGAAAACATGATTTAAAATAACTGCCTAGTCAACAGAACACAAAAATACCCACACCACCAACTCTGATCTAATGTCTAAACTAAAACAGCTATGAGGAGAGGGCAAGCTGCATTTGTCGCGCATCTCAGGCTTAAAATTATTCTCAGTACAGGAAAGAGGGAGGCAGGATTTTAGATTTATAGATTTCTGCTCTCACTCACTGCTCTTACCTAATGGCCCAGACATAAAAACCTGAATAGAGTGTATTTCCAGCGTCGTACGGACGCTTTCTGTGCAAATAGAACCGCAGCGTGGGTCAACAGACCAGGCCACAATGTGCCAGCAACAGACGAAATGTCTTTCCGAGTAGGATAACACTGTAAACTGACTAAAAAAAAAAAAAAAAAAAAGTCACATTAAAGTCTGAGTCAGCGGCTCAGAAGCTGCTATTCGAAAAAGAAAACCCCCAAAAACCAAAAAGAACACAACATAAGGAGAATCGGTCTGTAGCTGGAAACCTGTTGAAACTTGTAATCTCCTGATGTGTGTCACATTACACAGCGACACACTCGTCGGGATGCCAGTGCTGCCTCGTGTCTCGGCGTCAGAGACGCTGCCCGCAGTGGAGGCCCAACGCCTCGGCAGATGAAAACGTGACACATGACGGAGGTTTAAAAAATGAAGTCAGCGAACGCGTCCGCCGTCCACCCATTTCCTCTAGCCACATTTTTACAGCGCTGGTTTTGAAAACTCTGGATTTGCCGTTGTTGATATTTTACGATTTAATTACAAATGTAAAGCTCTGAGGTGTTGCAGGGGGGTTTTGAGGTAGCGCTGCTCCCCCAGCGCTTGTTGAGCAGTGGATAATTATAGGGAGGGAAAACCTCGTCAGAGTCAGAGGAATTCACTCTGATTTGTTCAAGAGTGAAAGGATTCCTTGTAAGCCTTAAATAAATTTTAATTGCAGTAAGCTGTCTAACACAAGAGACCCCCCCCCTTCCCTCCTGAACCCTGGTGAGTTGGGAACTTTGATTAGATTACAAAAAAAAAGGGATTGAGGTGGGTATTAAGGAGCCACAGGGGGTCCCCACACAAAATACTTCATTTATATTTAAGGAGTCTCGCTCCAATGCCAAACATGCACCGCTCGGACTGAAGTCACAAACCTACGCTGCAGCACAGCCGCTTATGTGCATAACGACATGTTGATCTGTCAAGAAAAGCCACTGATGAGATATTTCAGCAAATGTTTTTTAAAGGTGCAACAGAAATGCAAGACCAGACTGGTTTTTATTGACAAACCAGAAAATAATGAGTGTAAACTTGTAAGTGTTGAGGCCTAAACACACAAGTAAATTAATGAGAAGACTAAACCTAATTGACACACTTTGGAATGCGTGTTTCCGATATCCTTTGGCGAAACCCGCCTCCTGCCCTCATATCTCACTTGTCAAGTCATGTTGTGGTATTTATACGTTTGATTTTCCAGCTTTGTTCCTGCATTTTATTCTCTTTAAACCTCGAGTGCCTGTGTGTATGTGCAGCTTCCATGTGTGAACGAGTCTCTGTTGTGGTATTTAATGGTCCTGATCACTGCTGAAATCATTTCTGTGTTTATATCGTTTTATGTGAATGGTGAATGTCGAAAAAAAAAAGAGAAAAAGATGAATAGTTTGACATTTGATGAATTACAAATGACAAGTTCCCCATTTGGACCGATAAATAGCACATCCTCCTAATCTAATCCAATCTAAATACAGCTGTTCTTACATAAATTTTATTTGTTTCTGTTTCTGATGCTCACATGGACACTCGCATAACTGAACATCATGAACTTTGTAAAGAATTTATGGCAGAGCTATTGTATTGGACTGCATTTGATTTAACAGGTGAATCCAATGAACTTGTTTTAAGCAGCAGTTGCAGTTTTTCTGGGCCATTCGGCTTTATGATGAACATTAGATTAATACAATATTTCCCCAAGACAGGTGCCTAAGGTATGTGAGGGGCATGGATAAGCAAATTATTCAGTGCCTCGTGTCCCTTTGGACGAATCATTGGATGTAATTTAAAAAAATTTCAAAATGCATCAAAATTCTGGCAGAGTAACAACAAGTACAGCAGAAGCCTCCATTCGTGCATGAAACAAACGATGTCCTCAGTGAGATTCATGAAGCCTGAGAAGTTGTTTTGAAAATTCAAGAAAAAAGCAAAGACATAACTGATGACCAGTGTTTCTTCCACATTTAATCAGTGGCAAACATTCAGACTGTGGCTGGACCCCCCTGTGGCTGGGCTAACCCTCCCCCCGTCTTTTTATCCTGGGGGGGGGGGTTAGGTAGAGAGCACGTCCTGGCCGCCCCATGCCGCTCTACATGTGTGTGCCCAGGGGAACCGGGTCAGTTAAAGTTTTTAAATGAGCACTAGCACAGGTGTCGGCGGTCTTTTAGGAAAGACAAATCTGTCGGCGGCATCCAACACTTTTCCTGCAAAATACAGAAGGAAACTGTCTGGGCGGACAGGGAGGAAGATGGAGATGGATGGAGGGAGGGACATCTTGAAGGGAAATGAATACCTACATACTGCACTTACTTTCTCTTTTTCTTCCTTTCCCCTCCTTATTCTCGCTTGACATGTTTTCACGTCTGCTTGTCGGGAGCGTCGGGACCTGTGACTGAGTAACAGTGCATCTCTTGGTTGAAGCGATCGTACTTTTCCGTGTCACTAAGTATTATCGTAACAACGGTGGTGTTTTGTTGCCACAACCCAGTTTGGCTCAAAAAATAACTAATAAGCACCGAGTGAATGAAAACTTTACGTCGTATAGAAGCGCTCTCGGAGTTTTGTGACCCCTGCACAAGTCGGAGCCTGCTGCTGGGTGCTCAGGCCCTGAGGAGTGAGAGGGGCCGGTAATTGGCCTGGAAGGAATGGAAGGAGGGAGTCGCGTTCCTGCAGTGAGTCCAAAACAAAACTCCCACTAACTCTCCTCCCTTCACAAATGTCTCCTGCCTTGTATATCTAGACATGGGATCCAATAGAGATCGGAGGAACCTCGCCAAGATCTAAAAAAACAGGCATTTCATGTTTCCTTCTTTATACATACAGTATGTTTGTGCATGTGTCTGGATGATAGCCAATTTATGATTTAAATGCATAATCTTCTTAACTGAAGTTTAGCTGCCTTTGACATTCTGCGTATTGCCCGATAGAGGCAGTTAAGTTGAGATATGTATGCATATACAACAGCCTATCAAATAAACACACCCTTTGGATGATCCTCACTGGGGGTGAGAGGGAAAATAAAGTGCGAAAACATGTTCTAAATACACTTTTGCTAAAAAATGCACGGTGTATTTAAGCATGTATTTGAGAGCTAAGTTTTGGTTTTTTTTGTCCAGAACAGTCCTCTGGACCACTGCCATTGCACCAAAATGAAAGGAGGGTCATTAGTCATTAGTCGACAGCTGTGTCGGGATTGGACTCTTCCAGCTAATTCCTGTCCGTGCGACAGACTAGTCATTTAGCGTGGGGAGGAAAAGTCCGAATGAAACTGCGAGCTTCGCCGGTCAAGGTGGGATGATCCCCGTGGGGAGACGGGGCCCTGCAGGCCGCAGGGGTGCCGGCTGATCGATCCCGTGCCTGTCGGAGGTCTCGAGGCAGCTTCTCCCGGCCTCCAGCAGCTCTGATGGCTAAGCGGTTTCTCTTCACGGGCAGATCACTCCGCAGCAGCTGCTCTTGTTCTGCAGGGTCACAACCTGCGCCGGACAGGAAACAGCCTGCAGGCTCTCGGTCGCTCAGCTAAAGACTTTCCGCATCTGATAGGACGCTATCTCTCCCTGGATCTCTTTCTCCATTTCCCCTTCATTTCTTTCATGTGGATTTAAATAGTGGTGTGTTTAAAGATGAAACAGACCTGATTTTTAACATGTATGAATGATGCTCCAGTTTACTGTGTAAATAGGACAACTTCTTTCTCTTTGTTGCTGACCTTTATGCTGCAATTCTAGCTAAAATATCATGCAGCTCAGCCGGTGCAGTGAGTAAGATAACGGAATATTTCACATTATTTTTTTTATATTGACATACTCAAAATGCATTTAAGCAAATGTATGTAAGCAGACTTTTCAATTTTTACTTTTCTTCTAAACTCCTTTCTTTTGTTTACATTTTTAAGATGTTCTATTTTTGGTTTTACATTATCTTACAGCTGTATTTTTTTTTTTTTTATTAATACAGAGCAAATCCGCAGACTCAGAAGCCTTGTATGTGTGAACTTAATCAGTAAGGAGCATAAGTAAAGTAAATTATCCAGAGATTTAATATGAATCTCAAATTCTTTTCATGCACTTGGGTTAATGCATTTTGGCAAGAAGAGGCATATATATGATACTTGGCTGAAGTTCAGCATAGGTTTGAGCCCGGATTTGGCCGCCCTCCTGACGCGATGCTCAAGAACGCAGCAGCAGAAGAAAAGAGGAAACCAAGAGGAAGAGCAAACCACAGGTTTCTCTGTGGAGAGCCTTAACCTGCCTCTGGCTTGATCCCCTCCACAAAGGAGAGCTTTGATGGGCTGATACACCGGCTTGTAATGAATATCACCGACAACATCTTCACACCTCCTCCCATGCATCACTGAAATGACACAATGTCTGTGTCAACAGATGCTCTGCGGTAAAAAGACGGTTTTGAAAGAAGTGCATTGTCCATCACATATACATTGCCCATGCATGAGCTCTCTTACGGATAAACAAACAAACAGACTTCCAGAGAATAAGACGGCCTATGATCTTGTGAAAACAAATTTATGACATTTACAGGAGCTTTTCACCCCTATTAGTCTCTGCATGTGCTGCTCCGAACCCAAAATGCATTTTAAACCAGTATTGTTTCAGTTTTATGCATTTTCCGTAGTTTTGTGTGTCGTCTCAGCCGGCAGATGTTGCATTAATTTTGCCACAGTTTGAACGGGGATGAGAGTGCGATCTACCTCCCCTCCCTCCCCCCTCTGCTCACACGAGGCTTCTTAATGGTCGCGGTGTTTTTCGCCCGGTCGGGCCGGCAGGAGTGCTGTTACTCATTATCGCAGGCAGCTGTTACTGCAGGGATGACCTCAGACGTCTCTGAACTGTCAGAGAGGGCAGCTTCTTAACTTGAGATCTTCATTGTCACTGAGTCTTTGCAGGTAACGGCCAGGTCACCCTCCTCGACTGACGGTTGTTATGGCTCTTGTGGGGCCTTTGCAGCGCTGATAAGGTCACGGTGAATGACACTGTGGTTACTTTTTCTTTTTCATATGTCATAAATGTTGGGTTTTTTTTTTTAGGTTTTCTAAATATGACAGTTTATGATGCCTGTGTTAAAATGAGAATTTCCGCTTAATATCTTTATGTCAACAGTAAACAAAGCAATATTTGGAAAATTATCCTTGTTTGAGTTGTTCAAAATGTTTCACATGAAACTGCTCCGATGTCTCCTTGTCGCTCAGTTGGCTAAATGTGTTCGTTGGCCAAATGCAAACATCATCTAATGCCCCCCCCTACACACACAGACACCTCGAGGTAGGAGAGCATGCAGGACCCGGACTTCACACGACTACTTGTGTCGCTTCCTGTGGGAGCCGTACAAGTACAACGCCATAAATGCACCTGAGGAGAGACAGTCTGAAAATGTGCACTGGTATCTGCATGTGTGCGATTCATTTTGCCATCAGGCTTCCGGTGTGGCCATCTATAACAGGTACTGTAACAGGTACAGCACTTTCGCCTTTAGAGGCGGTCACACTACGTACAGTATAGAATCCTACAAATGAGTCCTTTTGGTGCACAACATGTTATTGAATGGTGTGCACTTCTGGATTCAAATCTCATATAAGACCTTTGTTTCATGTCATCAACTATGTCTTACATATTTTCTTGTTTCTATCTATAAAATATCAAATAAAGCAAAAATAAAAAAAGCAAAAAATAATACTCAAAATGCTGCACAACAATAAATGCACATCTTATCCTCATGTCTTGTCTTTTTTCCCGGTTTGATCAGAGGAACCTTAGGCTATCTCTTCTTTTAACAAAAGCAACTTGTTCCGTGAGAGGCACAATTAAAGGAAGGAAGATTACACACAGGCTTTATAGGCACCTCCAAATGACTCAAGAGCAGACTATTCACCAGCTGGTAAAATTATCCACCATTGTCACGAAACACTCGGAGTCAGTCTTTCTCCCGTAACGCTCCCACCTCTCCCTCTTCCCGCTCGGCTAGGTTACCTCAGCGGGGGTTATATAAAGTCGAACGGAGATTGAAAATAGTTCTGACATTTGGGCAAAGTGAAAAAAGCGTTCAGTCTGGCTGCTGTCAGAATAGATAAAGCCACAACAGTCTTCAAAACTCAGGAACATCAAGCACAGTAGATTAGTGCAAAGGAATTGGGTAATAACTTTAACACATGACATCGTACCACTTTCCATCACGTATGCAACTTCAAAGGGGGAAATATGGTATTTATTGATGGGCCCATAATTCAGCTCTCCTCTAAAGCAGGTCAGGTTTCACTGGACAGGGCAGGGAGAATAGAAACCAGATGATATGAGGCCCGGGCCCCAACTCTGGCTGAGCTTTCACTTTAGGCCTGCAGGTTGCCGGGTCGAATCCAGATAGGGGGAGAACCCCATCCTCCCTGGATCACCGGGTAAAGACAGAAAAAACAACCCCTAGACTAGTTTCTCTCAGCCTTTATTTTTTCTTTTGTTTTGTTTTTTTTTTATCTGACACACATCTCTATCAGAGCAACCCTTCATCAACACCGACCGTCGTATTCCAAGTGTGTTCGTTTCAATTGATTTTATTGCGGGTGTCAAGTTAAGCTACGTAAAAGCTGACGTTGTAATTGCTCTTACAACTATCAGTGCTTAGGCCAGTTTTGTCGAGTTTGCGTTCCTTTTATTCCCTAATCAAATAGCTGACATTTCTCATTTCCGTGCTGTGTAATGTGTGTTTTGCTCCAGCAGTATAGTTGATACATATTTTACTGAAAACACACGGCCTCTAGCACGTGACTGCGGGGGGCAACTGGCTTGTGTGCGCCATCCGTCCCATCTCACTCTGTAAACGCCACAGGGATTTCCACAAAGCAAACACTGGTTAGCCTCGCTATTTAGTGTGGAGAGCCACCACAGCCAACAAGTTCACTTCCAGAAAATAGCTCAGTCTGCCCCTGATAGGGCACCAGTGTGTGTGTGTGTGTGTGTGTGTGTGTGTGTGTGTGTGTGTGTGTGTGTGTGTGTGTGTGTGTGTGTGTGTGTGTGTTTGGGGTGGGGGGGGGTATGTATGTGTATTTCCATATGACTCTGCATTGGCCCAGATACCTTAAGGAATGAATAATTCCCTGGCCTAGATCCAAACTGGGGTGGGGGGGCAGGGGGCGTAGTTGGGGTTTTACTATCAATTACAGTGGCTAGAGCCCTGCAATCTGAGATCCTCTTTGATTCATCCATGCCATGCCTGCATGCTTTACTGGTATTCATGTTCTTTTGCAAAAATCACGATACGGATGGGGGGGGGCTCACATGTCTATCGTTGTGGTTTCGCTGCCCGCTGTCAGTTGTTTCATATTATAGATGGCATCTGTGATCAGCTGTAAAATTTTAGGAATTAAAAATATCAACAGAGCACTTTAATGCACGCATGGCCGGTTTCGTGCATACTGTAAAAGTTACTTTTGCCCTGCGACTGTTTAAATACAGCTGTTTGTAATGTACTTCGCAATCTCTGAGGAAACTGATTGTTTTCCCTTTTCCCATGGACAAGTTAGGTGACGTGTAGCTGTGCGGACATATTTTTCCAATGCAGTTTAGATGGAGTTAAACTGTACAGCCTTTTTCCACAATCTAACACATCTGCATTGAGTGTCAGGTTTATCCTTCAGAATCAAGAATTGGGGATTTTTTTTTTTTTTTGTGTAGAGTCATTATTTTTGCAGCCATTCAGTCTGAAAATCGTTTCGAAACAGGTGAGATTCCAGTTTTCCACCGACCCAGTAGGCCAGGACGCAAGGCAGCCACAATACATGCTGTCGCTTGGTTGACGGACGAGGGTCAAAGCGAGGCCCCGGTGTTCTCAAACCCAAGCTGGTCGGATCTTTGCAAATCTTTTAAAAAAAACAAACCTAGCCCCTCTCCCACCCTCTGCCCCTTTGTGAGGAGAAGGTAAAGAAATCCACAGTCTTGATATACTCAAAACAGATTCAGACGGCAGCAATCAAAACATCTCCAATACCTGTGGAATTATCATTTTTTCTTATTTTATCTCTACTTTACCAAACTGTTTTCACCTGTATTTGTAATATGTTTCGTTGTATTCACGTTAAAATCCTGCAGCCATGTGACTGAGTTTTGTTTTTTTTATTTCTTTTCTGTGCGAGCGGCCACATTTACATTGCTCATTAGAGAGCAAGGAGTGAGTAACCCCCAAAGAAATGTCAGTAGCTGCTCTGTGAAACAGTCATTCATGAGACATTCTTTGACTGCTCATTGGACAAATTGATATACAGCGAATAAAAGAGGGCCTTACACGCACACAGAGCCTCCCGTTAGTGTACGGGCCTCTCATTGTGCAGCTCAGCCATCTGTCTCTCAGCAGTAGGTCCTTGTTACCTGTTGTACTCTTTCTCACCCTGCTCTTTCACCAATCCAGTCTCTGTGCCAGCAGCCCCTTTTACCATCTCGCTCAGTGAAAGAGTTCTCAACAAAACTTCCTTGCAGAAAGAGGGATCCAAAATCTAGAAAAGAGGAGCCTCTCTGTTCTGCTTGTTTGGACTCTTAAGTATTAGTTATTAAAACTCCCGACCTTTTCCGATTCTTAGGAGGATTCGAAGCTGTATAAACTTAGATAGATGGAGAAAACTGAATTCTTTAAGCCATCTAAGATTTCAAATGTAAGCCGCATCGCTGTCAGAGCCCTCGGCGATGGGCGAGGTGGATATTGAGAGCGACGGGGGACAGATGCTTCTCTTTAGAGCATGGAAGGGGGTTTGCCTGTGGCCCCCGCTCAGATGAGATGCTAAGTTTACATTGCACCAGTCTGCAACAGTCTTAGAAGTCGGTTGGATGTCCAGACCTGCACCATATGGAGTTAGTTAGGGAGCGGAGAAGCGAGCCCCGGGCCTTTTTCTGTCTCCGTACGGGACCGGCGGTGAGCAGTCGCCTCAGTGAGACATTTTCCAAACGCTGCAGGCGGCATAAAGCTTCAAAGATTACAGTCAAAGTTTATGTTTTCTGGACCCGAGAACAAAAAGCTGGCATCTAATAATGATGAAAGGATCCCTGAGAAGGTGTTTTAGCTACAAAAAAACATTACGCTGCGACGAAACATGGATGGAGGTTAATGTTCAGGTTTCATTCAGTCGCTGTGTGCCATTTATAAGCATGTTGTTTTATGTATCATGTGTTAAGTATACATGTTCATACTGAGAAAAAAAACTGCAAACACACACACAGTCACTCCCTGTGTTTTAGGTGGCTTTCTCCAAACCATTTTCATAGGCAACACATCAGCACTAGATTGACTTCTGACATGCTAAATTCCCATGGAGGTTTGGCTAAACTTGTTCAGTGCTTAATCAACATTTTTCTTAGAGCTGTTTTCCATTTCGGTGAATTCAGTAAACATTTTTCTCTAAAAAAAAAAACAAAAAAAAACAACGAGCAGCTGTTTGGTGTGTGTGAGTGTGCGTGTGTGTGTGTGTGTGTTTGTGTGTGTGTGTGTGTGTGTGTGTGTGTGTGTGTGTGTGTATGTGTGTGTGTGTGTGTGTGTGTGTGTGTGTGTGAAACATTCTTTTTAATGACCCTTAGTTAACTTTGCACCTAATGTGGGTGTTATCATTGAATAACAGGAAGTTAATTTTCCTGTTCCTAAACTACCCAACATTTTTTGACCGATGACCTCCGAGAATAAGGGGTCAGGGCCAATTATGAGTGAGCTGCTAATAGTGCTTTAGTGAGTCCAGATGTTGTTGGCCTCTATTAGGTAAAGTCACGGCACAGACTAAATGACCACAACAAACTGGATCAGAGTCAAATCAAACCTGCCACCGAAGACAAACGTTCTCTTGCTGCAACATCTAAATGTCTTTCAAATACTGCTTTTAGATCAGTTTCTTACAAATGCAAAATGTACATATTCTTGATTTATTCAATGGGTGTTTTTGACAGACGGCTTTGGGAAATATTTTCCTTATTCCAGCATTTCAGCTTTATCTCGACTTTAATGTAATCATTTGGTTAAAGGATACTGTGGGTTTTGTATTGTTTCTAGACCATCTCAACACAATACTCGCAGGCAATATGTAAATTTTTTTAAAAAAGCTTCTGGTCTCTTATAATTCCTCCTTTACATACTGACTAAAGACTTCCCTCTCTAGTGTTGCGGCACTGTAAAAAAAGGGATGTTATGTAAAAAAATGCATACATCTGCTTCTACTGAAGCTAATGTAAGACTTCAGAAGTCTGTCTCAGCAGAATCAGGAGGGCTTGTCAACATCTAGTCTCTTTCTAACTCTTTTTTTCGTCTTCACCCATTCCTGGGGGAAATATTTGGATGTTTAGCTACTAAAAGCTCCAGTATGTTCACCAGCTAATCACTAACATTGACCCCCTAAATTTTTAATTTTGCTGGGCAGGGAACCTAAAATGGTTTGAGCTCTAAAACCAAAACAGTGATCTGAAAGACACGAAAACGTCCCTTAGAGCTCAGGGGAACTGCAGTTTGAGGGACTGTTGTTATGAGTGTTTAGTGCCGCTGTAAAATTTAAATGCCCCGTGCGTTTGTGTTAAAAAAGCTACGGCATCCCTGTTTAAAAGTGAGTTCTTCCACACATTAGCTAATTTTACTTTGTCACTTTGGAGCTGACGATCCATAAAGAAGAGCACGGACCTGAGCGAGTTCGCCCGACCATGGAGGCCCTGGCGCGTCTTCATTTAAACTCCCACTGTATGTCACGGTCTCGTGTATGTGACATCTTTATTCCCGTGTACAGGTCGTCTTGTTGCTGTGCTGTTGACCTTTAGAGTGTCAGAACCTTGCCTTCCTTCCAGCTTATTAGGAAAAGAAACGAGAAAACGGCACAGTTTTTCTTGTTCCTGTCCAAACAAACTTCACATTTTCAAGTTTGTATATATTAACATTAAAAAGGCGACGCTGTCGCAGACACATTCATTCCGGGCTATACAGTTGACATTTTAGTCATCATGTGAAATGCCACATCAAAACACATTTCACAGTCAAGCAGTAAGTTGTGCAATTACTCCTGTGGGGTGTCTGGATACAGTCAAGGCAAAAGTAAGAGATGTACTCAGGGATACGTATAATTTGTTTGGAGTGTGTGTGTGTGCAACTTTAAAACAACACACGGTTTCTGTTAAAGCCGAAAATCATAGGCTCTCTTTGCATAAGACACAATTCAGCAGTGGTTTGATTAAAAAAAAAAGAGAGAGATTAAACTAGAAACGCTCATTGAACGCTTGTCATGCAAGAGACTTGTTTCTTTGTACAAAACCGTTCCTCGCTTTTGGGTTTTAGATGGTAGTCCATGAACAATTTATGTGCTTTTTTGTTTGTTTACTGTGGTTTGCTGGTCATAAAAATAAAGTCAGCTGAAGGAATCTCTCTTGCTCGTGCTCCTTCTCTCTGTTTTTCTTGCTCTCTCTGTCTCTCTCTCTGTCTTTCTCTCTGTCTCTCTCTCTGTCTCGCTCTCCCTCTCCGTCTCACACTCTCTTGGCTGGCTGTCAAACCCCTCTGAGCAATTTGGACCGTCACACCCACCCTTGGCCAGAGCTGAAACTAATTGCTGACTAAAAAAGTGCCTAGCAACTCCCTAGCTGCGCAGCAAAAACACATCAACAGGTTGTCACTTGTGATACCAGGCGGGTTACCTCCTCCGAATTATAAGAGCTGACATTAGTAAATGATATACTGCCAGAGGAATTTACATGACATCACTGAATGCAAAGCATAGAGTACAATGACTCTGTTGCATCTATGGAGAATGGAAAAGTTGCATCGAATGGAAATAGGAATATCGGTGTCTTAAACTAACAGAACAGAAATGCACCGGCAAACAGAGATTTGTCATGTCACCCGAAAATGATCGTTCGAGATTATGCAACCCGGGTTTGCTGTTTTGATCATGCAAACTATCTTTAACTCCCCCATGAACACAACCTTGTGACAATGATAATGCAGTAAGAGCCGCAACCACCATCTCCAGCTGCATGATGCAGTCCTGTCCACTGAAAATTATATATTACTAAATCTTTTTACCGAAACTGGCTACAATCAATTTTTTTTTATAGCACTGGCGTATCAAATGAAAACATGAAAGGGACCCGTTGGCAGTTATGAACCTCCAGAGAAGCATCACCTGAGCTTAACTGTTCTGGGTCATTCCGTCTGCCTTCGCCGTGTCGTTTCCTGGCGGCAGCCCCCTTCTCAGCACCGAGCACCAGACAAACACCGTCTAGAAAACAGCTCCTGGACACAGTGGAGCATCCGCCAGCCGAAGGGCCAGAAGGCTGCTTTGGGAGCCGGTGGAGACCAAAAACAGAGGTAAGAGAGAGGGAACCTTGGACTTAAGGGTGCCAGGCGACTCCAAATGGATGATAATGTTGCTCAGTAACTGCTGGATGTGCAGACAAGCAACTTATCACTCAAAAAGTTATATAACAAGGTTGTGTTTCTGATGCCTATTCACAAAGTATGACGATGGTGCACCGCACATATATAGGAAGGTGGTCGGAGTGCAAAGCACGGGACTCTGACACCGTAGAGAGGGCCCACCCTTAACTCCTGGAACTGCTGCTCTACCTCGAAATAGTTTTGGTTTATGGAAAGATTATTCTCCCGGTTAAATATTGCAAAAGAACGCACAACCTTTCTTACGTCACATGATTAAAGTTTAGTTTGAAATGCCTAAACACAACCAGTTTCCATTGTATGTCGATAAGAAAAGGATTTTTTCAAGATTACTTAGATTTTTTTTTTTTTTCAAACGGATGGATACAACTTTATTTTGGTTTAAGTCATCAAGTTTGGACAACCTCATCAACATGCCATGTCCCCTGCAGTCTGCTGAGTACACAGGAATGCTCACAGTAGGAAATTGAAAACTTACTCATACAAGATGGGGCAGCGGATATTAAAATAATGAAGTCAAGTGTTTGGAGGCCCAGATTCAAAACCAGAAGGAGCTTGGTCTGAGACTTTTTTTATTAACCTGCGTCTTTGGTCGTAGGGCCGCTTATGAAGTGCAGCTGGCAAACGGTCCCTGAGGCGAAACATGTTCCGAAAACCGACCACGACAAACCCTCTCCCTCCGAGTTACTGTTTTGTTTTTTGACCACATTTTGGTTTCTCAACACGCTCCATTTTCATCATGTTACACTGTATATGGCAAATTGACTTTCATGTTGGTTTCGATGGGGTTGCAGGATGTGTGCCACATTTCTAGTTGCATTGTAAAATAAAAGAAATAATAAAAAGAAAACTTTCTAAAACCCCACAGGACAGTTTTAGTCTAAGTCAGAACTTAGCTCTATAAATGCAGAAATTCCTTTAGCGATTTTGTGCCTCTAATTTTCACTCAAAAGACAACATGCATGTCATGACAGTCTTTTCTTATCTTCCCATCTCTTGCTGGTGCTATCTCCCACTTCTGGCAAAGAATGTGTGCTGCTGTGTCAGAGTGTGCAGGAGGAGGCTGCACGAGTGAGCAGACAAGCAGAAAATGAGCTGACATAAAACACAGATGACTGCTAACCGCCCGGGGTCTTACTGTCCATGGGTTCACCATCGAAAAGCCAACAAATTTTCAGATAAGGTTTTGTTATTGGAGATATTACAGGGAGCCTGCTGGTTCTGTATATCAAAACACTTCTGTAGATTAAAGCTTTTAATTCTAAATCAGAAAACAACACGCCCCTCAACAAGCTTTATGAGTCACCCTACACTTTTTATGTATTTAAAAAAAAATTATTTCTTGTTATTGGTCACAGTATCAGCTGGGTGTAGTGGCACCAGACCTGCTGGGGCAAGTCTAAGTCATTCTCTAGGGAATCGAGACGAGTCTGAGTCAAGGCTTAAGCCCTGTCAAAGCAGCCCCACGTCGCCCAGGGCGAGTCCAAGTCATGTCACACGAATTCGTAACTAAATTGTGATCTTGCTTCTCAGGTTTTTGGAGTATCATAAAGTGATTTTTTTTTTTTTTTTTTTGGAAAAACATTTGAACTTTTTCCTTTCAAAGTTGTTTCAGTAGTAAGTTTTACTTAACTAAGACCAACTCTTGTCAAAGTCTAATAACATAATATACCAGTTGTTCATACATGCAAGACCCGTCTGACACTTTTTTGTTTACCAAGGTTTTACCAGGTCCGAGACTTGAATATTTTTGTACAAGTTCTTACACAAATCTCCAGTTTTCAGTTTAGTGAACCGAGTAGTAACCACCCAAAAAGTCGTGTGATGTGATATCATTTTGATTACATGAGAAAAATTTTAAGTAGTTTCAAATTAATGCAACTAATTTGTGTTGATCAATTAATTCAGTTAAGTGCAGGATATGAATGGGTGACGGTTTATATTGGCTTTAAAAGAAGGGGCCATTAAAGGTCTAAGGATAGAAGGTATCATATGCTGTATGGATTTGTTGAACCCTTTGAGGCAAATTTGCGATTCGTGTTTTGGGCTACATAAATAAATTTTACTTAACTCGACCTCTCTCTATCAAAATAAATGAGTTTTTTCTTCTTTTTTTGTTTGACACAGCTGTTCGGCATCTTTTTTTTCCCAGCTCATAGGTCGCCGGGAGATTTCCTGCCATCCGGTGAGTTCTTTATTTTTAGCTTTCTTCTTGTAATAAATTTATGGGCAGAACTGTGACTGAAATGTCCAAGTTGGGGGAGATATCCAAGCGGGGCAGCGATTAGCAATGCAGTCATGGCTAACACAAGACCCGCCTCTAAGACTAGTCACTTTTTCTGAAATCACTTGACTGACTCACACTCTTCGCTCTTTCTCCCTAGTTGTTATACATTCTGACATTATTGCCTGCACAGCTAATTGTGGCTAAAAGTGAAAAGTATGAATTGATGTCAAACATCCAAACAAGTGCATGTTTTACATGGATGGCATCTGGACCCTTAGGCCTTAGTTGACCCAGTGCCGCTCTAATTGTGTATTCAGTAAGACTGTTTAGTTGCTGGAAAGCCTGCATGTAGCTCCGATGGTTCAGAGTAGCTCCCAGAGAGAAGGATAATGCTCTAGGGTATCATGAGGGAAGATTTTTATCTATAGCTCCATTCATGGGGAAATATTTCTGTCCATTTGGTGGAGGACTGCTCTCTCAGTGGGCTGAGCCAGAAGATAAGAGAGATGACGAAAGGCAGGAGACAAGCTAATGGGAGGGAGATTTCCCATGGCTGGCCAAACCACTAGCAGCTGGCCATCTGCAAAAACACTACAAAGCATGAAAACACGATATTCCCAACAAGCTTAAGCCATCATGAGGACCCGATTCACAATTTTAACCTCTTTCATCATTTTGAAATTACGCCTTTGGGCTGCATGTTGTATTATTCGTCTCACAAATTCTGTTGTGGTTTGACTCAAAATTACAGGTTTAGCCAAGACACAACCCTCCTTTGTCTTTACTTGGAAAAGAACTGAGTCAGATTCTGGCCTTACACATAAATACCTAAATGCTCACCGTGTTCAAAAGTCACATATTTTAAACAGAAGCAGATCAGTTTAAACTATATTTTGCCTTCTTTTTATGTCCCCCATGCATTAAAATGGTTTTTGGGTTTTTTTGGGTTTGGTTTTTTTTTTTTAGCAAGAGAAGAAAATGCAAATGAGCTTCCAATTTCGGACCACATTGCCACTAAAAAATAACCACAAAACTTGTCCTTAAAAATTAAATTAGTACATTGAAAAAAAGGACTAACTCAGTTATAACAAATAACAAGCTCCTCATATTAACTATCTAAGTAGCACAGTATGAAGTGAAAATACAGTGAACATTTTCTATTTACCCCACTTTACACCGCAATGTTTTTCCTACCATTTGCTTTCTGAGCCTTGATTATAATCAGTGTAGCTTATGGTGGAATTTATGTGATGTGCAGTAACAGATCAAATCAAGTAGTAGTTCTTCCATTTGCAAGATATTTTCCTAAGTACCATGTTATGTGACTGCTGCTCTCTTTCTGACTCATGGTAGAGCCCAACAGAAAAAGATCTGCCCTGATTTTTTGCTAATCGTAAATTTGTAATTAGCTTGTTCTCCCCAAGTGCACTACAGTTACACATCAAAGCCTTCCAAAGAATCTGAACATGCAATTAGAATAAAAAAAAAAAACAACTGATTAGAGTGAGATTTAGTGTGGAAAAAAAAAAAAAAAGAGTCTTGCTGAAATCATAGACACACACTCTGAAGGACCCAACCAAAGCCACCGCCGGAAAGCCTGTGGTCTGCCAGAGAAAAAATGTCCATAAACACGAGTGTGGGTTTGCCTTGGCTAGAACATGTTAGTGTCTCACTCTTCAGTGGGTGTATAAATCTTTTCTGCCTGGTGTGTGCTTTGAATCTTTGTATAGCCTTAAGCAGCAACCCCCCCCCCCCAGCCCCGGCCAACCCCCCACCCCCCAAAACAACTGCGGTGCACAATCGTTTCGATGTTTTCCGTCTCTGCCAGGGGTGAGGCCTTGGGCCAACGCAGAGATGGAATATGGAGTCATACGCCTGTCAGACTAAGGGCCCCGGCTATTTCCTGTGGTGCGGCACCCTGCAATGGGATTGGTCACCGAGGGACTATGCACTGTGAGAATGTCTCTGCGCTGCATCAGGCATCATATGAGCAGATTGGCGCAGAGCTGTTCTGTTTTCAGTTAAATCCGCTCTTTCCCTCTGCGCAGCTTCACCTCCAACTTCCTATTTTTCTCTGCCCGACAGAGATGACTCGAGTATCTCTGCTTCAAAGCATGAAATCTAAGTGGATTTGAAGCTGCGGTAAATCAGCGGTTTATCGCTTATATGAACAGTGTTAAATTTGTGGGAAAATCTGACCACAGCGAGGTCCATTTATAAAAACAAATATTACGACGGGCAAGGTTCTGAGAGTTTTTCGGCCAAAGAAACCAAAAGAGAAATTCAACCCAGGCTGATGAAAACATATTTCTGCTCTGGTTATGTGGGGACACCGGCAGAAGAAAGACTGTGACCCGTCTAGTTTTTTGAGCGGCAGTTAGAGGCCAAAGCTAAGATCCAAAAAGTGGAGTGAACCCAGATACTTTTGACAAAAAGATTCACATATGGCACATTTTACCGGACACACTGTTCCACCTGCACTAATCCCTGCAAGACTCCTGTCACAACTCTTGGGTGTCTCTTCTCACCGACACTCTAGTCTGCAAGTAGTTCCACACACAACTGCTCATCCAAAGTTGTGCACAGAGAGATTGTGCATGACATTAGATAAGGTTCAGTTCCCTCTCGGTCTCTTTATCCTTTTTTGTTACACTAGTTGGGTGGTTTCAAAATCCCGTTTGAATGTCACCAACTTTAAACATATGCATAAGGCCCTTCCCCATAGGGTTAAGGAGTCGTTTTTCTCATTATAAAATGGATTGATTTTTCAACAGTTTTTTTTTTTTGCTGTATTGCTGTATAATTTGAAGGACTTTAAACCTGTAACCTGCTATCACAGCCAAACTGATCAACACATGTAACTTTCACTGTGTGAAACTGGTGCGATTTTGTTACAAAAAGTCGGACGCTGTGTCCCAAATTGTGACGTCAAACAGGGTAAAGACCTTTTGGGTGGTTTTTCGAAGACCTATTGTTTTGCTGCAGTGCTATTTGAGCATCAACAAAAAAATGTAGAAATAGCAATTACTTAGATTTATTTACATCATTTCAAAATATGGTGAAACCTCTTTTTATAAATTATATTTTACTAAGGAAATACCTCGACTTTTCCTCTCTTATCTACATTTACAATAATCTGCTGCCTGATGGAAACTGTTATGTCATAATTTGGTGTTTGCCCTCACTTCCTCCTTCTTATTACATGTGTGCAATAAAATTAAAAAAAAAAAAGACAAAAACCTGTGGATTTTGGTTGAGAGACAAGAGAGAGCGTCACAAACCCTCCTAGGAACTAAATGAGTAAGTGTTAACTGTGCATTGCTATACAGAGCAAAAATGCACCTTACAAATTGTCTGCAGCCTTTCTTGCACCAACAAATCTCCAGGGTGACCAGCAAAGCTTTTTCCCTCTTTATAAGCCAGCTTTGGATAATTATGTATCTTTTATGGTACAGTTTCCAGTTAAAAGTGCTTCACAAACAAGGAGATTTACAGGGATCTGGAGGGCTGCGAGAGCTCCTCAGCGCTACTCACATTCAAGGTGCACGAAGAGAGGTAGTTTACTTTGGCTGGTGTTGAGCCGAGCTCAGTCAAGCGTGGATTTGAAAGAAGATCAGAAGGTTTCACATAGTGGTCACTTTGTTTGATTGGACTTAATTCCTCTGAGTTCCACTAACACCCTTTCCTTTGTTGATTAACTGTGAGTGACAAAAAGCACACAAAGGCTGCTCATTTGATGATAGTGAATATTGAGTGAAGGCATTTACTGGATTGTAATCCACATTACGCTGCGTGTCCTGGCTCAAAAGTTAGGCGTTACTTAGAACACATGTTCCAAATTATCAGCCGCTCCTGAATGGCTGCGAGACCCACACAGAAAACAATTACCGCATGAATGAGAAGATAAATAAAGCAACAAAAGGTGTTATCTAACAGGGGCTAAGATTATGCAAGCAAAGGGTTAGAAAGTTAAATGTGGCTCTGTGCCCTTTGCTCTTCTCTTTGAGCTTTTGTTTGTTTAACAGCAATAGATCCTGGAACCTCTTAGAGGTGCTAAAGAGGGAGGGCGGCCTGGGTGTCAGGAGGATGTTCCACCTCCTGAAACCAAAAGGTGGCATGTGTTTCATTTGGTACAGAAGTGATCCACCGAAAATGAATGATTTACAAATTTTAATAATTGGATTAATTGGATTTTAAATTGGATTTTTTTTTGTAAATTGAATTGAGTTTTGGACTGTTAGTTAGACATAACAAGGTACTTGAAGACCCTGTAGTTGACTCGGGGAAACAATAATCATGGACATTTTATTTTTTTACTATTTTCTGAAAGAAATTAAACAATTAATTAAAAAAATCTAATGAATAAAAAAGAGATGTTTTTGTCAATGATGAAGTTTGGATCCCCAGTTTCATTTCTCCACAAAATCAGTTATAAGCAGTTTTTTATTTAAAAACACATAATTATGTGCTGGAAATGATAATGGAAACAAATCAACAAGACAAAAAGTCTGAAGCCGTGCTAGCAGTTCTGTGAGGCTTTGATTTACAGCTGTACTTTAAGCTAAACGATAGCGTCGGAAGGCTAAAATTCACGACAACTATGCCAACACACTAAGGTATAATATAGGTATAATATTATATAAGTAGGTATAATATTTACCATCTTACCATGTTCAGCTTCTTCGTTTAGCTGGTTAGCAAAGCATGGCATTTTCTAATTAGCACACAACACAAGCTACAGCTGGGGTTGATGGGATTTATTTATATCATTATCTTATTATTCTTATTCTTACATTAGAGAAGCAGGAACCGTTAAACGGCTGGTATCATTGCCTGAAAAATAACTTAAATAAAACAGTTATCAAAATAGTTACTGATTGCATATCTGTTGACTAGCAAATAATACATAAAATAATATATTAATTTACACATTTTTGCAGCTTGACTGTGTGTAAAACATTCATGTTTGATTTAAATAGGATTATAATTCAGTTGCAGAAACACAGAAAACTTAGACAACACATTTAAAAGAATCGAAAAACTTTGTGCGCATTGAATTCTCATCACACGGTCAAGTGAGCGGTTCTCTATCATCACACACGTCATTGTGCGGAGATTGTTTTTGAAGTGGTTTGATTCAATCTGTGATGACAACATGACAAACTCTGCACACAATCTTGATAATCTGACACTCGGTGAACACTCAGCCTTGAAAAACGGTGTTGGTCAAAACGGGGTTCAGGCAGGGGGAGGTCTGCAATGACACACCGAGGGCGGCTCTGTCAAACTCTTTTCCGCTACTTCTCCATCTCAATATACAAACTGAGCCCTGACAGACAAAGATCATCGCTGAGAGGGGTTTTGCTGGGGCCAAATGGCGGCTGCACACCTCATCTCTCAGCAAATACAGCGTGTCTCCACCTTACAACGGCCAACGGAGAGAGGAAGCGGGCAGAGCAGCTGAGAACAGCCAGTTGGCCCATTTACACAAACAGACAGAGTGCGAATTCAGAGAGGACCATCTAGGAATGTCTCAGATCTATTGAAATGAAGTCACGCTAGATTAGAGAGAATTATTGTCCTCATTATCTCAGGTTTAGCATCATCTGGTGCTAAATAAACAGGATCTGATCACTGTGGGGGTTGCCAGGCTCTGTGAGCAGCTCCTGCACTTCAGTCCTTAATAAGAACCAAAGGAATCAAACAAGTTAATTAGAGATGCATTTAACTGTTATTTCCATTACTGATTTTTCTTCAAGCTAGTTTCCCGTTGAGTCGATAATTTGTTGGGTCTAAAAACTGTCAAGTTACCCCAGATCTCGGGGTAACATCTTCGAATTGCTTGTTTCGTTTGACTAAGGGTCCCAAAACGGAAACGTATCGAATTTAGTAAAACATAAGGCTGAGGAAAAGCAGCAAATCCTCGCGTCAGAGAACGTGGAACCAGATAATTGTGACTTTGAAAAGCCACAAAAATGACAGAGAAAAATAGAACTGCAGAGACAGAGATGGAAATTCACTTTACTAAGGTTTTACGGGGCAAGATATAGAGCCAACTCAACTTGAAAATCACTTAACAAAAATACATATGGCATTAATGGATATGGGCTTCACTTCAGGAAAATGGCCACTTATATTTTAAGACGGGATTTTCTGCAAATATTATCGAACACAGCAATAAGTGTATTTCTAACAGCGCTTTTAAGTTGCGTTTAGTTCCTCGGGGCTGAACAAATGTTTTGGCGAATCCCAGCCAGTGAGAGCACACAGGTATCTCATTAGGATCTTTTCTTTGGCTGGTTAACCACCAAACATACAAAGCTTGGCTTCATGCCTGCTGAAGAAGTACTAATGTCAAGATTAAACATTGTGGTCCCCCCCCAACCCCCCCACCTCCACAAAAAGAGGCCAACGCATGCACACACACACATATACACCCAAACCGCTGCTGAACCTGCACTATAATGCTCTGCAATTAGTTTGGGTTTTGTTTGATGATGATCTCTCCTGGCCCCGAGGCTCTTTGAGCTACATGATGAATTTGTCCCACTAACCTCATCATGCAGCCCCATCCTGCAGCTGCAGCTCGCACCCGCTCGTGCCACAGTGTTTGATTAACCGGCACAGTAAAGAACATTGTTGTTCTCTTGCTCTGTTCAAATCTACCATACTGCAGGTTAAAAGTTCAACAAAACCATCTTCTGATAGCCAAACCACAAACAAATGAATCTGTGAATCATAGTTCCAGGACAAACGTTGCACATCACAGTAAAGTATGAGGAATCTATTGCCTTTAATCACGACAAACGATATTTAATGTGATTTAGAGACATCTTTTATGCGTAAACTGCCAACTTGAGCTGTTTTGTTTTGTTTTTTTTCTTTCTGAAGAGTTATTTTGATTTATGGAGATGAAAAGAAATGACAGCTTAAGAGTGCCAGCTTTCCTCTGTGGCTTGGATGCAACCTACATAGAAAACAACAGATCTAAGAGAGGTGTTCAAACCGAACACGAGACAAAGCTCAAGTCAAGACAAAAGGGAAAAGAAAAAAGAAACGGTGTGGACGATGCCAAACTTGTAGACAAGTCTTTTATTTCATTTATTAATATTCTCAACTGTGTTTGTTATATAACCGGACCAAAAAAAACTGCCACAAATATGCTTCATCTATTCCACCAAAGAAAAACACAGGAGTTTCAAAGTGGCTGAAACCCTAAGTTTTTGCCAAAGTTGGGGTTTTTCACAATTGAGATTTCCCTAATTGTATTTCTGCCTGAGTTATTCTCAATGGATTTTTAGTGGCTGGGGTTCAGTTAGAAATATAATTTCCATCAAGCTCATTTTGTCCTGAATATTTAATGCTTTAGAGAAATACTTAAGGTTTGAAACCAAGTTTTCAGGTGCTTTCAAATGCACCGCAGTCCTGATATTAGAGCCGCTCCACAGAGACAAAGCCACCTGTCCGAGAGGCCCACCGAGAGGCCGAGGGCCAAATCTCCAGCAACATGTCAGATTCTCTGATTAACATTCCTGCCCCTGGACTCATTTAGCAGCTCCGTCAACAGGTGGACGCAGGGAGACAGGCGGCTCGCAGACGGAATAATTGGAGGGAATTCTGACTGTGTCCTTCATCACCGCCAATAATGAGACAGGTGAAGGAAGGAGCTGAACCTGTGTGTTTCGCTTGGTTTTCCTCCGTCTCCTCCGCCCGGACAAAGAGAAGAAAACGCTCCACGCGTGCGTTTATGAGGCAGAGAGTTAAAGACAGAGAGGAAAAAGACGGACAGTGTTTAGATGTAAGAAACAGAGAGAAAGGTCTGCTGGCGGTTACAGTTTGGTGCTGCTCCCTTGACAAGGGGACGTTTCGCTTTTCTGTTTTAAAGGGCGAAAAAAAAAAGGGAGATTTCTTTTTTCTTTTCCGTCCAAGGAGCCTGGGTTACAAAATAAACCCTGTGAAAGCAACAGCTGTTGTTTCCTTTTCTCCAAACAAAGGCCTAGGACCCGCTGGAAGCTGATACGCCAATCAGGGGCAGTTGTAAAATAATAGGGGCACAGAGGAATGAGTAGGTTCTCCTCTAAGTCGTGACAATTTGTCACTGCAGGCGAAGATAGTCGAACGAGAAGAGAATATCTAATGGCGCCCCTTTTTGTAGTTCCTACAAAAAAGCAGAAACCCCCCCCTCCCTAAACAAACCAGAGACTTGTGTGTATAATCGGACACGTGATGATTAATGTATTCAGCTGAGCTGCCAGCGGAGCAGTGCCAAATAAATGAGCGTAGAAAAGCAGAGAAAGGGATAAACACAAACAACGACTTTTTCCAACTTATTTTTTGCTTTTTGAAAGGAGGAGACTACTTCCAAACCAGACGGTGTCATTTTCCTTCTTAGAATAAATATTATTTTCAGCGTTTGGTTTTTGCATTTCTGATTACCCGGTTCGTTAATCCTGTACCGTAGCCCACGTCATAAAATATTTAGAAGATTGAGCAGAGATACGTTGCGCTGCGTATACCACAACATCATCCTGACTTTACACTGATTGATCATTTCAGTTAGTGTAAAAAAAGTAGCTTCACAACATGAATGATGTTATCCCTTTGGTCGCTGTCTGAGGTGCAGCCATAGGTCAGACACTGATCTAAATATTTATGTCGGTCTCTCCACAAATCCAGTTTCGAGGTTTAGTGTTTGACTGTCTCAGTAAATAATCGCCCGGCTCACTGTCAGGAAGAAGTCCATAATTCTCTGCCGCGCTGCCTCCTCAGACCACGCCGGCTAAATTAATCTCTGGGGCCGACCACAAACTCGACACGAGTGTTGCAACAGTTTTGTTTGGTGGAGATGACCACAGGCCCTCGAGAAGAATAGACGACCGCAGAACGTGCTTGAGTGCGCACTCGAGAACGTTCTGCGGCGTGCAGCAGGGATGGCATCTATTTCTTCCACATGTGAGCTGGAAGGACAGAAGTGTTTGTGTTTTTTGGGTTTTTTTTTTTTCTGGAGGACTTCAGGAACGTCTTATCATCTCATCTAAAACAGTCAGCGACAGACTAGGGTGGCGGTTCTCGAAAAAAAAAAGTGCAACGCATGACTGCTGCAGACTTGATCCATGTGTCACAGTCAATTATACAGATAACGTCATCTCGATTATCTGATTAACTAAAAGGGTTTTATTTCTATTGTTGTGTAATATTGTCTTTCCTATATTATTTAAAATGATAATCCAACATTTTGGGAAATACGATTATTTGAGTCTTCTTGCCGGGAGGTGCTGGTAGGCAGAATAGGCATCTAAACCAAACAAACTTTTTATTTCAGGTAGTGTGTGTGTGTGTGTGTGTGTGTGTGTGTGTGTGTGTGTGTGTGTGTGCGTTCATTAAAGTTAAGTCTGAGGGTGGCAGGGGGGATTCAGGGCTGAGTGGAACCAGCTGCCACCAGGGCTTTACCCATTTGACTGCCACCAGCCCTGAACTGTCTGCTGCTGTCTGACTGATCCACAACAGGGGCTTCAGTCCTGCAAAGTCTCTGTAGACATAATGATCCCATTTAATGATTAAAAATGTTTGAAAATTCATGCCGATTTCCACAATCATAAACTTAATCCCAGGGGTTGAAAAGAAATGATCTTCTCAGCATGATCAGCTATAAATCTGACACACACACACACACACAAACATCTCAACCGGCCCAGCAAAACATACATTAAGTATTGTTAAAAGGCACACTGATTTTCCAGCATGGCGCACTGTAAAGACAACTATTAAAAGATCTGATGAACAACTAGCAGCCCAAGTAATCACAAACTTGTTTTAACTGCCAAATTTTGTGTCTTTTTCATCAGTAGTTCATCAGCATTTTTTTTTTTTTTGATATCTTTGAAGGAGTATTTACACGTTTTGAGAAACGGACTTATTCGCTTTTTCTGCTGATAGATGAGAAGATCGATACCACTCTCATGTCTGTCTGTTCAATATGAAGCCACACCCGTAAGACAAGAAACAGAGGGAAACTGCTAACCTGGGTCTCTCCAAAGGTAACAAATCCACCACTACCTTTAGAGTAAGTTATCGCTACGCAGCCAACATTAGAAATTACAGCCGTTTACTTACCAGTCCGGAGCTGTCTCCAGGGGTGGGAGGCAACGCCGGCGTCAACTCTTGGTTTCTATCTCCATCATTTCTAGACTCTGCCACTGAACATGCTTTCTGGCAATAGTGAGTCACTGTAGGGTGACTCACTATTACTGGGGCTACCTGGTTAGCAGGCTAACTTCGATAGATATCCCTGCAACACAATACATAGATGTCTTTGATGTAACGTCAAAACCCTATTTCCTCACATTCAAATTTAATTAATTTTTAATACTTACGTATTGCACCTTTAAAGCTCACTAATTTACAGGTTACATATCATTTGTTTAAGCCATAAAAATTGAAACGTGAAAGCCATAAGTTGGGGTTTTACGGGTGGTTATGTGCGTGATCATTTCTTGGCTAAGCACAGTGACTTTCTGGAGCCTTTTCGACACCGTTACCATGTAAGCCGAGCTAACCAGCTGCTGGTGCCAGCTTTAGTGGGAGTGGTACAGATCTACTCGTGCAATTGTTACAAAAAAAAAAAAAAAGAAAAAGGGAATGAGCATATTTTCCGAAATGTCCGATTTTTGAAATTTGATTCCCTAGATGCGAAGAACTATACAGTATCCCTAAGATACAATATGCTTTACAGATGCAGTGCGGTGTGGCATTGACGAACAGCCATTTTCCCCGTTTTCGGTCTCGACATCCCTCCTTCTTTCTGTCTTGTTCACTTTTGCTGACACAAACACTCCCACCTCCATGCCAGAATTTCAGCCTGATCACTTTCACTCTTGTTCCTGTTACTCCTGCAGTACACTCCCCTTAAAACACACACACACACACACACACACACACACACACACACACACACACACACACACACACGCCCACGCACAATTTCTCTGTGTCTTGCTCCAGACATTACTAACTCCCTGCTGAACGCCCCTCCTTCCTCTGCTGTTCCTGCAGTGTTTTTAACATGACATATGAGCGGCTCAGGGAAAAGACTCGCTCGGCTTTCTGTCTTTACTAGAGAGCTGCTAAGCTGGATTTCCATGTGACAAGGGGAAAAAATGGGCCTAAGCATGGGCTTGGAAAACAGCAGTGAAAAGATAGCTCTGGTTTTCTGCTGTATTATTTTTTTGTCTCCATAATCACTTTCCTACTTCAGTTCATCATTCATTATTTTCATTATAATCATCTTTTTTCTTTGCACATCACGCCACATCATCACATAGTTTACAGGCGGTATTGAAAATGATGGACGTTGTGGTTAATGAGGGCACACATTCAACAAACTTCACAGCTGTACTGAAGTACACTGCTCCAAACAATCACAGAGGAAGAAAAATGCCAGAAAATATTCCTGTTTCTTCTTCCTCTTCTGCTTCTTCTACTTTTTTTTGGTCTGGGGATTCAATTTGTTACCCGAAAACAATGCAGAGACATTTGAAAACCTTCCTGCTTCATCATGAACTGAGGCACAAAGGGGGCTTTATTAATAGCCCTGAATCACCAGCCATGCTTTCAGTTGCTTTGGTAAACTGGACCATTGTGTGTAGCGCCTTTGCAGCCAGAGTGGTATTATTCATTATGTGTTTAGCTCATGTCAGCCAAGTTTATTACAGATTCATCATGTTTTGTGCCTTTGTACCTCACAATTTAGGACACAATTGTCTTTAAAGACTGAAAAGATTGAAATCTCTTCCCAAAATAATTCAGTGTAGCACAAATGTTACACTTACTTTTAAGGGCTATTTACTGCTTAATGGGAAATAATTTGTTTTTTCAAAAAGGAGATGAAGGGTGTTAAATAACTGCTGGAGAAAAGAAAATCCCACATTAAGAAAATATTATCTACAAAAAAAGAAAACAAAAACAGCTAAAATACACTTTTGTTTACTTTAGATAGGGCTCTTTAAATGAAGTAATTGCTTCCTGTTCCAAGCTAAACTCAGCACTTATTTTACTGCCACTTGTTGGACTTCAAACAGAGACGTCCCCTGCTCTGAACCTCTTTCAGCTGAGGGGTGAAGTGTAGCCTGCTGAAGGCTTTTGGATGTGTTTGCTCTTGGGATTTCGCTTGAGGATGTTTACAAATGCCACTGCGGGGAGCACAACAGAAAGAATAGAAATCTAAGCCCGCGTTCTGAATGACACACAGAGCTTATTTGGATCATTTACCAATCTGCTGTATACACAAAGAATTATTATCGCTGAGAAATCTGCGTATGCAAACTACACCAAACTATGTTTTTTAAGCTTATGTTGAGTTGTGTTGAGTTTTAGAAATGATCTGAATGAACATTATATCTATAATTCCATTAAGATCTAGAAATATACATTCAAGAGGTGGGATAATCGTCAATAATAATAACAATAATAATCGAAGTCATAACAAATACAAATATACTAGGAGAGACTCTCTGAGACGGTGTTGCGGGATAAAGCTGGGAGTCAGCGTTGTGATCAGCACCTTCCACAGCCTCCCCTGTCCCACGCCTGCCTTTTCATTAATTACTTTGAGGGCTCCCGTTTGTGTTCGGGTTAACAAAGCCACATCAGCTCACACACCTACCCAACATATTTATGACCTACAGTCTGTACAGAGGCTGTTCTGCATGAGCCCGCACTGCTGCCTGCCCTCTGCTGTGAAAAGAGAGCAAGCATAAAAGAGGAAATGAATGTGTGAGGGATGAATACGTGGCCCTGGGGGTCAGCTTAATGGAGTGAGACCCCGGCCCCTATTGACTTCCACAGCCAAACTATTAACTCCTCGCAGCTCCCAAGCTACGGCCTCATTATTCATCTCAGGCTGAAAGCAAATTTCCTGTTTATATAAAGTATTTTTTTGTCTTGTAGGGTTGACTTGTTTTGGTAGATGACTGCAAAAGGATCAATCTTAATTCAACGCTGAGAGTGTAAAAATCAGTGTAAAAGTCACTTTTAATACCACGCCGCACCCATTAAAGTTAATGTGACACCTTTTGGGTAGTTTTAAACGCCTTGCAGCTGGATCAGCTCTTCAAGCACCCAAACTCTCCATGTCAAAGCATGGCTTTGTTTTCACTGTACCTCGGTAAAATGCATTTTTCTTAACAAATTATGTATTTATATATATATATATATATATATATATATATATTCATAACTGCATTCCCCACCTTATAAAAAACATTTACAGAAACATTTTTAAACGTTCCGCAGTCTTCATGACTTGCATCAAGTTGTTGTTCCCTTCCATTATATTACCCAAACAAACTGTTCCAAACTGTACGGAAATGTGTAACCATGTGGCCTGTGTGTTTTCGCATGCTGTAAGGCTTGCGTCACAATAGCCCATCACAATAGCCTATTGTGCAATATGACATCAAAAGCCCAAAAATATTTGATTGCCAAATTTATGACGAGGGAACCAGATAATGTTTAGAACTTGGGGGGGGTGGGGTGGGGGTGGGGTGGGTTGGGGCTGTAACAAAGTGGTTTTCACATTTTCTTTTGACTGACTTACCAACTAGTGATAGTGCATGTGATAGTGTATATTGAACCTGAAGTAGCCATTTATTTAAAAGACAAAATATGCTGCATTGTTGAGGACATGTTGCTTCAGGCGCTGGTCAAATGAAGAAATATGCTCCAAAAAGTCCTGTACACAGGTAGCCTGTGAAGTTTTTGACCACAAACAGTGCTGTGGAGCACTGTTATTACAAGTGGGCCCCTGTTCTGTATGTGGCATTATAAGAACTCTGGCTTACCGTTTCATGGTATTCAGCCGATCGACGACTGGTGCAAGGAAGATGGCTGCTAGCAAGTAAAAGTGGATGTGAACAATGATGTATTTAACATCAGTTTCAAAGCCAGATTTACAAATGTTTTTTGGGGGAACCTTAAGGATGCACACAATGCATTTTAATGAGAAACACTGAATTTAAACAAAACCTGTCTTTACTTACATAGTAACTCCTCGGGGCACCGTTAAGTAATAGATTTGTACAAAAAGACAAAAAAAAAATGGAATTTTAATCAGGTAAACTAATATTTTGCATTTGCACATATTTGAATGAACAGCACATGTTGCTGCTGCATAACATCACCTTCAGTTGCTCAGAATCTAAATCAGAGCCCTCAGCAATGGTGCAAATAAGTTTTTTCACAGCGATATTTTCCAATAAATGTAAAATCGAGACCCGCTCATCGAGACGACGGAGGCCGTGCCACTCCTGGTCAAGAACTGCACGCGGTAGCTCTAAGAACAATAAAAATGAAACTAACGGTGTTTTTTTTTTTGCTGAGGGCATATGAAACTTTATTGTTATCTATAAGCTTGCAGCAAGATGTTTAGGCACTGACACAAGACAATCTTCCACGGAGACAAAATATCCGGAAATAAATCCCCTTTTGCCACAAGTGGTGATAATTGGGAGGCTTTGCACGAAGACGACTGCAATATGATCCTCCTAAACGTTCATGTGGCCTCCTGAGATGTCATGGCAGCTAAGATTCTCACCGCCTTGATTGTGTGTGTGTGTGTGTGTGTGTGTGCGTGTGTGTTTGTGTGTGTGTGTGTGTGTGTGTGTGTGTGTGTGTGTGTGTGTGTGTGTGTGTGTGTGCGTGTCTGGGGGCTGGGGGTGTTATCCATAACAAGCAAGAGGGGTATGTTTCTTTAAGACAAGCCCATAAATGGTGGCCCGGTCACCACCTCCTTCACTGAGAAGGGGCTGGCTGCAGTTTGAGTTTTCCTTGGCGAGTCAAGCCTGCCATTGAAGTCTGAATGGGCTGCCATGGCAGATTACACTGCACAGCTGTCCCCCTACCGTGGAAATTAAGTTATGCCCCGTGTCAGCAAGTTTTGTGTTTTCCTCTCTCTGTCTCTTTCTCTGTCTCTCCCCCCCGCCCCTCCCCCCTTTTCCTCTGCACCTCTCCTCGTATTCCTTGAATTGCGTTGGCCTCTCAAAAGTGCACATTTAGAGGAGGCTTTTTGGAGGTAGAGGTGGGTTATGGGTAACCATGCTGGGAAAAAGAGATAAGAGGCCAAAGAGGCTCGGTGCATCTATCTCGGAGAAAAAAGTCCCAACATTTACTTCAAAACAAGAAAGAGATTACTATGAATGTGACCTGCGTTCCTCCGCAAATTTCTAGTTGCACATGAAACCATTTGCATACACACCCATGCCTACACGCATGTAAACACAAACGCAGGGATACACAAACAGAGGCGGCCCTCGCCCGTTGTCTCTGCGCGTCTTGGACTGCATCCTGCTGCACTTGTGGCCCCTGCCTCGTGTTTTGTTTATTTGTGGGTGAAGTTGTTTGTGTTGTGGTCAAAGTGAAAGGCAAACACTCAAGCTACTCCAGTGATGTGTGAACATGCCGGGAAGTCCCCCTGGGCCGCAGAGCAGCTGGACCCACTGGCTGTTATGAGCCGATGGAGGGTGAAGAGCCACTGCAGCCAGGAGGACAGAGCATAAGAAACTGTTTGACACCTCAATTAAAGAGGCAGTAAAGTAGATTTTAATGCACAAAAAGACCATAGTAATCTGTGCAGAGTTAATAGGGCTGATCAATACCAACTGCATAAAACAACTCATTGCCAAGTGCTCAGATATACACTTTCATAGCCACTTTATGTTTCATTATAACCAGCGTCTCAGGAAATACAGTATTTTCTTAGGTTGTTTTACCATGTGCAACCTCTGCTGCCAGAACAAGCCAATGGTGTCCTGCGTCCCTACCTATTCAACCAAAAAGACTTCCATTCAGCTAAAGAATAAAACCGCTACTTGCTATTGTAATAAGTCCTCCCACATACGTTGTTTGTCCGTGCCCTCTAGCACAACACACTGAAACGTTTTCCAAACTGAGGCCGATATCAGCAGGACAACATCATTTGCCCCTGTTCTTTAACCGTTACAACTCACTGTTGAAAAATAAAATTGGTTTTATGATGTGGTAATGCCACGATTAAGGTTTGGTTGGGTTTAGGCACAAAAACAGTGTCATTAGATTTAGGGAAAGATCATGGTTTGGGTTAAAATAAGTATTTTTAATTTAAGGTTAGGGAAACTTTGTGGTTTAGGTTAAAATAAATACCTCTTTATGAAGGTCAAGAGAGCTTCATTGTCATGGTTACACTAATAATCACATTGTTAAAGTCTGTTCCCAGACTTTAACAATGTGAATGTGAAATATAAAACAACATTGAACAACAACAGTCTCCGGTCAAAAAGCTTTAATCCTCAATGTGACTATAACCGTTATTTTACAATAACAAATTATCAAATGACAATGTGAAAACAACAGTGGCTCACAGCGATGAACCTACAGAGAATTTCCACCTGAGTTTGTAGCTCCACTTGGCTTAGTGGGACTTTATAGTGAGTTGCGGCTCGTTTAGCTGCCAGGTCCTTTTATATAGCGTTTTGGTTCACTCTCACCCTAACGAGGTTTTTAGCCACAGCAGGCAGCTATTTTCAGTGAGAAAGTTCTACAAATCCACCTTAACCACCTGCTCAGCACCAAACAGCAGACAGACATGGTTTGGCAACTAGCTGGCGGACATGTTGGAGCATTTAGTAGCTACAGAGTCAGGCATTTCTCTCAGTAGTTGGTGGAGACCCAAAACAGAGCTCAATGAGAGTGAATATTGGACATACATTTGCCAGGTGGCCAGAAAAATGACTAAATGAGTGATAACATTGCTCAACAAGTAGAGGGCTCACTTTAACGTAAAAAAAAAAAAAACTTAGTTATTCAGTTGTCTTTCTAAGGAGGAAAGGAACCACTATTGATATGTCACTGGGCTACTGTTTACTGTTTTTAGATTCTAGTTTTAGTTTAGTTTAGATTTTAGTTTTGTTTTCTCTCAAAATCATCCAACTCATTTCTAATTTTTGTTCTGCAGGCCCCATAAAAATTTCCTGTTAAGCAATGTCTCTCCCATGACATTTGATGATCAATCCAACGTGTTGTAGCGAGTTAGTAAACATCTCATACACGTGCAATTTCCCGTCACCTTGCTTGTATGTGTGTTGCATCCCTCTGTAAAAGCAATCGATTCAAAGTATTCCCTCTTTTTTTTCCTTTCACACACTCATTACTTAGCAGGTGAATAAGGGAGCTCTGTGTAGTTGCTATGTGTTCTTTGTGGTGTTAAACCTTTTTAGGTGTGGTAAGGCAGCTGTGCATGCAACTGCTGATGAATAAAATTCTCAGCATTTGTAAATCATGTTATTTTTAAATCCAGAATCTGCACGAGAACTATTAATGCAAGAGACTATTGATGGAAATCTTTGAAAACATAGGAAAATGTACTATTCTTCTGCAACTGAATTACTATAGGTTTAGTTTTTTGTTTTTTTTTGTTTTGTTTTGGGGTTTTTTGCATCTTCTTTTTGATTTTTCCAACACTACACTGGCTATACAAGCACTGCAGTGCAACTTACAACACCAGTGCGCAACACTTTGTGACCCCCTTTGTAAAATACCCCACAGCACCGTTTTAAAACAGCGAATATATCAAATGGCTGCCACAAACAGTCAGGTAGCAAAGCGTTCTCTTGGTGACAGTGGGATTAGTGCTGCAGGTTTTCTCTCAGGACCCGAGGAGTCGGGCTGCAGCTTGAGTAACTGGATTACAGGCCCTTTTCTCATTTCAAAGGGTTGTGAACTCAGCAGAGGTCTTGCATGATGAAATCAAAGTGGCAGCTGAAATAGACGGGAGAAAAACAACAAGAGTTTCTTGAAAGTCCCCTGGCATCGGCCAAGCAGCTAATGAGAGAGATGCAAAATCAATGATCTTTGCTTTGCCGTGTCACTGGCGTGTCCTTCGAATGGCATGAATTCAGAGGAGCGATCCCCGAGCGAGGGTGAGGAGGAGCGCATCATCTGGAGAACTGGAATAACTTACAACACCAAAACACATTCCAAGTGAGAATCACAAGGAAATAACTCACGGCAACACACCTCTTTTATAACTACCTTTTGACAAATGTGTGCCTAAGCTATGCCAGGAACACAGAGGGGAGTCGAGGTGGAGCCCATTCCATCGAATACCCTGTGGTAACTTTAGGGGATTATTTCCAAATCCTTTCAAATGAACTTTCCATCTCAGTGCCTCCTCCTCCATCTCGGCCATTCCAACTGTCCAACCATTTCTACATCACTTGCTGCACAACCTCGCATGGAGCCAAGGCCAAAACAAATGCCTGTGAGAAATATGGTCAGCGCACATCAGGAGTAAGGAGTTGCCTTCCAGGCCTGAGTATTGGGAAATATAGTTTACTATTATCAATCTGAAAATCAGAGGTTATTTGTGGAGCTAATGCACATTATGTATGTTCACAATCATAGAAAACTGTTGGAAAATATCACAACAATAAAAAAAATAATCACAAAACATATATTCAAGCTCCAAGTCCTTAGAGAGTGAACTGAAAAGCCAAAGCTTTTCAAAACTTTTTGTTTTGATTGGGGATTTTTTTTTTTTTTTTTTTTTGTAAAACAAGTTCCAGCTGAATAGTTTCCACGTAGGTTTTCCATTTACCTCTCCATAAAAAACACCACCCCAACTAATGCCAGGACCTAAGTGAAAACACTGCAAGGAAAAGTAGGGCTAAGGTCAAATATTCCATGTTGTCAAATATCCCTAATCATAAAGAGGTCATGTAACTATATGTGGGAACTTAACTTATTTAACTTACATTGGTGAATATATGTCGAGGAAGGATAAAAGAGAAAAAGGAAGCAGGAGTGACTTTGTTACAGAAAAATACTACAAGGATCATAATAGATCCCTTTACAAGCAGTCTATACCAAGCAATGACCCTCCAGCATCAGTGGTTGAGAGATCTGCACCTTTGTAAACACTGTTCTGTGATATGCATGGGGTGAAGGGGTGAAGTGATCTGCATGGGGTGAAGTGTGGGCCGTTTTGTTCGAGAGGCCAAAGAAACAGAGCTTGGAAGTGAAGTGAAAAAACTGAAGCAGATGATGGATATGAGACACACACACAACAACAAAACACACACACACACACACACACAAAAAAAAACCCACCACCACACCCACACCACCACCACACCACACACACACACACACACACACACACACACACACACACAAAAACAGTCACACATACACTCTTCTTTGTATGTGGAGTAAGAGAGGAAGGTATTTTAACAGCAGTGTGTTGTCACAATCAGCTGTGATAACTTTTCAGGTTTCTGAGGCATTTATAAAATTAGACTAAAAATAAAACTCTATGTGTTCAAACCCCCCACCAGAAAAAAAAATCCAAAATTCGGCCTTTAAGCACAACACCACCAAATGTATTCAAACGCTCATTGTACGCCACTTCCATTTTATGACAAGCAGGCCAGTTTTGTGAGATTTTTTTGCACCTCATTCATCCATTCACACACCGTGCATTATTATAGCCTAATCATCACACGCTGCGCTTTTTCTAAGTGCTGAAACTGCCTCAACAAATGCGAGAGGCAAAAGAAAGACAAGGAGGAGGAGGAGGGGAGGACAGACTGGGGCTGCAGAACTATGCTCCTGCTGGAAATCTTCATGCTCGGGGGGCCGCATACCGACGCTGTACAAAACTGACAAGGTATTTTATTTGGGAGCCACGCGTATGAAAGGGATATGGGGATCTCTTTTTTGCAACAAGCATACATAGAACATAGCATTAGTTTAATTTAAATTGTTGTTGCTGTAATGTTTAAGCTGTAAAAACATGGTAAACATTTTTTTTAATTAGTTTTTATATCAAGGTTCCTTTTGTGAAATCTCTTGAAGGCAAAGCACTAAAATACAAAAGTGCAGGTAGGGAAGATAGCTTAACAAAAACACACAGGGGATGTTAAGTGAGGATTCAAGATAAAACGACCCTTGCCAAGCCTGTCATTTGTTTTCTTCTTCTTCTTTTTCTTGCGGTGGAGGGTTGAGACCCAAGCGGCAGCAGATCGTTCCCACATGCTTCCCCGCCTCTCGGCTCTCCAGAGGTGTCAAGCCAGCCTGAAAGAATGAAGTGCCTCCCTATTGTGCGACCGAACTATTATGTGCTTAACATTTCCATGACAAAGATACCACTCGACTTCTCCTCCATCCATTAAGCTGGAGGGCCCTTGTCCCCCTTCTAATAAAACATTTTGCAGCAAATCATTGATTTAAAGCTCCTGGTGTTGAGCAAAGGGAGGGGTGGCATGATCTGCAAGACAATAATAATACTAATACTGGTAATAATTCTACAATTGACAATAATACGCACATACTTTCTGTGGAAGCTGCATACATTAGTATTTAAACAAGAGATCAAATAAGTACACACTTGTTCCACACTGCATCTTAATGCAGCCAATTAAAGGAATAATCCATACTATTAAATTGTATTTAACACAAAGTTGTCCAAACAGTATTTAAATATGTCATTGGTCCCACAATGACTGACAGGTCTGTAGATAAATACAGGGACATTTATACATTTAAGAAACTAACGTTTCCGATGCCTAAAAAGTTTGTTTACATCAGAAATATTTGTAAACACCGGAATAACACAGCAATATTAAAAAAAAAAATCTCAACTGAAAGACAATGAAAATACTAATTTCCATCTGTTATTCAAACTCTTAAATTACACTTAAAGGTCTGTCAAAAAGTATATGAAGTTATACCTAGTGCTATTATTGGTGGTGGGGTGGGGCCGTTGCGTAAACAGCTGCTTTTGACAACAGCCAGGTAAATGAAGACAACGCACTTCATTAGGCTGAGTCATAGAGTAAGCCTGCGATTAAAAGAGCCTGTATATACTATACTGCAGTTGCAGAAAAAAGGTTGTAAATGTTAATACACTTATTGCACAGCTGCATTTGTTGTACTGATGTAGCAGAAAGAGACACACTATCCCATATAAAAGTATAAATTTCTGAATTCTTATTTTTCAGTTTTATCTCCATGCACAACAGGATTAATTTACAGTATCAAATTAACTGAGTAAACCCCCTTCGATCAGCACTATAAAAACTAGACTAAGGAGCATAGCCAGATTTAAATCAGCCCGTTAGGGAACAAAATAAGTTGATTTTACACCCAAAATGGCTTATATCATGCACATCTGACAATAACCACAACGCAAAGATTAATGGGATCCTAAGAAAATGAGTGTGTGCAGATTAAAGATTCACACACTTGGCAGATTTACCTTGTTTTTTTATACCTAACTGAATTTTATGCGTAAGGCAAGTTACTCCAGACTGATGAAACTCAGGGGGGAGAGAGAGTCAGTGGATAACAATTATAAACTGATTCTTTTCTTTCAGTACAACTCATTCTTGCTCATATTGCCATTTTTTTTTTGTTAGGCTTGTGACAACTGATCCAACATATCTTTTTTTTATCCTGCTTTGTTTACACCATTAACAAAGCACCAAAGTGACTGAGCAACAGGAGTTTTTTTTTAACTTTCTGAATTAAGGCACAACATCCTCAGGGAAGAAACATGGCATCAACAAAATAAGTCATAGTCAAGAACGATATCTTCAAGTTTCCTTTATGCCTTCTATAAAAGTATATCATTGAGGCAATCATACAGTGGATTTAGACATTTCTTTCTCTAGGCTATACACAGTGAATAAATCATCTCATAGCCTAAAACATAGAGGATTCTCTGAAAAAAATCTATATAGGCTATACACATATATACAATGTACATTATCTTTGAAGAGAATACAGTCAGAATAAACTTCCCTTTAAAGCTGGAATTCTCAGTCTTTTATTCACATGATGGACATTTGGATGTGACTAGGTGGCATGTAATAAATTACTGTTTCACTCTAACTCCTAATCTATTTACAGGTTCATAGATTCCAGCATTAAATACATGTAAGATCAGATAGGCTGGTGCCAAACGGTAACAGTCGATCATACAAAAATAGTTCATATCTTAAAAAAAAAAAAAAAAGATTGGCAGTGCACAGCATATACTGATTAAACGTTGCATTGTTACCAAAACAAACCAACTGTGTCTCTATTATGACAACTTTACTATCAGTCTGTGACTGTGAGAAAGCAGACAATCCTATTTAAGCTTATCACATAAGCAAAGCATCTGGAGGAGCAGGAAAGTGGTGCGGCTTGATAAGAGAGCAGCCCCGGAGCTCAGGCAAGTTTAAAAGTATCTTCCTGGTTCGCATTTTGCATAGAAAACCCCCTGATTTGATTTCCTTCAGCGTCGGAAACGCTATTAATTCAAAACGAGGTCTGCGCGCAAAACACACCCTCTCCCCGAGTCTCCTGCGGCTCTAACCTTTCGCTACAGTCGCAGGTCAACGAGTGACAAAAGTTTCAGGTTGCCTTTTTTATCCGGACAATGAACCGGCCGGTGGGGGGGGGGGGGGGGGTCGCAGATTATGAACGTGGGGATTAAATGAGGGGCAACAGAGCCAAAATGGATGCCAGCAGGGTCAAAACGCAGCGGGCCGCCGGATGAGAGGCTCCGCTCTCCGGCTCCTCCGGATAGTCCGGATCCAGCGGCTCGTCGGTGTACTCTTGGTCGTCGTCGGCGCTGCCGTCGTAGCCGTCGGCGGCGTCGAAGCACAGCGCCTTCATGCTGCTCTTGACGTACTCGCAGATCGCCCTCTCCGCCCCGTCGCACATGCAAGTGTCCAGCTGCTGGCCCTTGGGGATCTTGCGCATGTTGGCGATCACGTTGCGGCAGGCGTTCGTGCACACCGCCCCGCCGAAGAGTTTCCCGCAGTGCCTCAGGTAGTCGTGCATCGCCGAGCTGCACTGCTGGTCCCGCTCGCACCGGCGCCGGGCTTCCGTGCAGCCGGTGCTGGTAGTCCTGGGCAGGCAGGGCTCGATGGCCCGTTTGGTGCTGGTGCACACCGAGTCGTGGGCGCAGCTGCAGTCCTCCAGGGCCGGCCCGTTTTTGGTCAGGTTGAGCTGGACGAGCGAGGAGATGCAGTGGCTCGGGCACTTCTTCCTCTGGCCGCTCAGCACGGGGCCGCAGGCGCGCGTGTAGTGCTCGTACGCGTAATTGCACTCGGGCTCGGCCTGGCAGTTCATGATGGCCTGCCAGCAGATCAGCCGCCGGCCGTGGGGCGGCGAGGCCGCGGACAGGCAGCCGAAAATCACAAGCAGGCAACCGAGGGTCGGGACGGATCCGCGGACGCTCCGTGCCAATGCGCCAGGGGTTGCCATTGTTCTGGCTGCGAGGGACGGGGGAACTCACAGCAGGGTCATATGTAAAACTTCTACGCTACTTCCACGGACAGTGTCCTCACCGGAGACTGTTATTTATTCCGAGGCAGATGGTGTGTTAGTGTGTGTGAGTGTGTGTGAGTGTGTGTGCGCGTACAGGCCCGTCGTGTGGGCGTTCAACAGGCTGGCAGCGCACCGTGTAATCCCGGCTCCATAAACCTCGTCAGCGCTGATCCATCTGAGCCGGATTCTCGAGCGAACCTCCCGTTATCCGTACATGATTTAGAGGAGGAGGATGAGGGGAGAGAGAGAGAGAGAAGGAGGGAGAGGGGGGGGACGCGAGAACTAACACAGAAACTCACGAGGGCGAGAAAGAGAAAAGCTCCTCCATAAGTTGGGAGAGTTTCTGCGGCGGCTCGGTCCGCCGCGGATCTTCCTTTTTCTCTCCCCCCCCCTCCCTCCGAGGTCCCGCAGTAAAAACTGCCTCCGGATCGGGCGCCTCGGCCCCGTGGCGCACTCTCCCCCAGCGGGTCTCCGGCAGAGAGCGGAGCCGGACAGGTCCAGGGAGCCTCTTCTTCGCGGGACGCCGCTGGATCATTCAGCGGTCCCGGTGCGCACTGGAGTGCAAATAAATACGGGGACGAGAGAGAGAGAGAGAAAGAAAACAACAACAACAAAAAAAAACAACAAAACTCCGACAACCCTTATGGGTCGCAAAGTGGTCCTCCGCTCTCTCCCCCGCCAGCATTTGTCTCTCTGTTCCTCGTCCCCCCTCGACACACGTTGGCGAGGCGACTCCCATTGGCCGGGCCACTTGTTGTGGGTTCCTACGTAGCGAGGGGCGGGAGTTTGGGGAGGGAGGAAGACGGTCCGGGGGAAGTACGAGGTGAGGAGGGATGGAGAGTAAGTTTAGTGGAGGGAGCAGCAGCCCCCCCCCCTCCACACACACACACACTACACACACACACACACACACACACACACCACACACACACTCCCTTCGTTTGGTACCAGGGGGGTTTTATTTTGACCACGTTGAAAGTTTTGAAAAGTTTTCTTTTTTCCACATTATGATAAATAGCTTTGGTTTATAATTATTATAAACAACACCACGACTTTTTTTTTTTCCTTTTTTGCAGTATGACGCGTAGGACTAAAAAAATAAAAAAAAAGTAAGGGTTCAGTTAAATGACTTGTGACATGTCATTATACGGTTGATTTCATTTTATCAATATTTTTATTTGAGGAGCAGTATGTTAAGTAAAGCCCCCCCCCCACCACCACCACCACCACATTCACAGAAAAGTGTGTTGGAGTTGATTTAGTAGAGAGAAAAGTTTATTCCACAGTTTATTATCTATCAAACAAATATAATTTATATTTGTTGCCATTATTTATCAAAATAAATATTAAAAAGACATGGTGATATGTGATGATGAATCATAAGAATACAAATTCGGCTTTGTTTTATAATTACTATTCTTAATGCAATCCCATAACTACTCTACATCTAGATCACAGGAAAATCCATATAGGTCTATTGAAATGGCTTCTGACATGTTATACCCCAACTTATTCTTTAGTAAACAATTATTCGAATTTGTGGAGAACTTATTAAAGTGTTGTCAGGAATATGCACTTTGCTGTGCATTTACAGCCCAATAACAAAACTATAGTATTGATCTTTTAAATATAAGTACATTTTTTAAAAACATTCAAAGAAAACATTTTTCTTTATCCAAATTTGGAGAGCTGACAAAAAAAAAAATGAGAGGGGACAGAGGAGGAATGGCATGCAGCAAAAGATCGGCAGCTGGAATAAACACAACCTTTTTTGTTTTACATTATGATCCAGATAACGGGCAATGACACCGCAGCTGTGCCGCTGTACCGCAATAATAAATTGCACTCCACAACTTCATGCTAATGATCTGTGCAGCGTCCTCACCGATAATTTAATCATCTCCATCCTATTAACTCTTCCTCAGCTGAGAGTTGAGTACAAATTAATTGTGGTATAACAGGGCACTCAGTGAACATCATTTAAAATAATCTCTCATGAATGCACCCCCCCAACACACACACAGACACACAGACAGACAGACAGACACACACACACACACACACACACACACACACACACACACACACACACAAAAACGCACACACATGCATGCACACAAATTACGGCAATGCACCTTAGACTGTCATGTGTTAAGCTGGTGAATTACATCTCTGGCATTTTCATGTGCAGTGTCTTGATCTGACATCGACTCCACCCAGAGCAACGATAATAACATCAGTTAAACCTGACTGACATGCCTGTCCGTGTCAGTTAGTGATTCTATTTCATCTCCATGATCAACTTTCAGAGGCTTAGCAGTGTGAAACAGGTATCAAGATGTAGCACAGGGCAACAGGTAATAAGTGCTGGCAGGCAGAAAGTGAAGCCACAGCTTTTCACATATCTTGACACAGGCCTGCAGTCTGGTCAGCTGAGGATACTTCTGGTCAAATTGGAAAAATCTGTTTCTTCTGTATCGGACTTGGTCTCACTGCATAATTGTTGGATAAATCTGCGAAAAAAAGAAAATGTCTGTGGCTCCTTGGTTCTGAAGGATGGATACCAAAATCTTAAGTTTACCGTTGTTCTGTAGAGAGTTTTAAGGTTTCTGTCAAACTCAAACTACTAACTACTATCAAACTATTGGAAATGCATCTTTTGACATCATGTCTTTAGTTGCTTCTGGGTATAAGCAAAATACAGTACATCGCCAACAGCATGTACATTGCAAATAGTTATTTTATAATGTTAAATTAGTTCTAATGTTTATTATTTATATAATGTAATGAAAGTAAATGACATCTGTGTCGGTGGTGATTCACACCTCAGCATGTTTTAAAAAATTTTCATCTCCACGGTCAAATAATCTCGCAGCCAGGAAGTTTGTCTCCGACAGATTTGAATCACAATTTTCTGGTGTCTGGTTTCGGGAGAGAGTTTTTTTTTTTTTTGCATGTTTACTGGTACTGACCTCAACCACAGCAATGACACAAACACATTCTTAAATCCTCATTAGAGCTGCAACTTACAATTATTGGCATTAGTGAATAATCAGCTGATGGTTTTCTCGATTAATCAGTTAATTTCCTGGTAATTAAAATGTCAGAAAATTCTAAGAATTGCATATTCATACATCTTATTTTGTGCAAAAATCAGCCCAAAACCCAAAGGTATTCAGATCCCTCCCACAGAAGACTAAGAAAAACAGCAAACAGCAAATCAAACAGCTAGATTCTTTATGGGATTTCATCTGGATTTTTCCAAGAAATATTTTCTGTCATTCTGTCTAATTTTTTCATCAATGTTTACCATGTAAACACCCTATTCACTGAGAAGAGTTGAGCTTAAGGTTTGCAGAGATTTTTGCTTTTTCAAATCAATACTGCCAACATTAATCTGCCACCACAAAACCATACTTCAAATATAATCATATGGAAAAACAAAATCACTGACCCGGTTGCTGTAGAGGAAACATATTAAATGCTGGACCGCTTCCTAAAGCAGCCCTCAATGTGTATTTTCATATTTTTGATGTTTTTTCTCTGACCATCGAAAAAAGTCAGTAGAAATCCAAATACTTTGATTGTTTTAGAAAAAGTTTTGACTATACAGCTTCTTTCCAAGAGCTTTGGTAGTCACCCTTAGATACCTGCCTGGACCTCAACATCAAAATGACATGAGTGTGTGTGTGCGTGCGTGTGTGTGTGTGTGTGTGTGTGTGGGTGTGAGTAAAATGATAGCCCACATGTTGACACATGAGCAGGAGGAGGCAGTTTAGTTCTTGAGGCTTGATGTGGATGAGGGAGTCAGGGAAAGAGAGCAGCGAGGGCACAAAGGCTGTTTGTGTTTCAAACAGCATTCTGATCTCAGGAATGTACCTTTAGGCCACAGCCGTGAGCTTCCCACTGCAAACAATGCACTCAATGTCAGTTACGGCTGGCTAGCGCAGACACTGCTGGCGCTACTCCAAGGTCCCAACTCGTCGAAAAATGATAGATACAGGGAACTCAATACCTCAGGAGTCCCTCTCCTTGCTCCTTCCCGCCAGCACAAAGAATGGAAAACACTCTGTGCTTTTCGACAAAAGGTTTCCAAACACCAGAGTCTTCGCTAATTCAAGGGCTTTTGAAACAACTGTAATATAAAACAGAGGCAACACCATGCAAGTGAGGTATTCATTCATTCATCTTTTTACTGCATTAGTGTAAATAGAACAGCAAGTCCGTAATAATTTACATATTTCGAAAATGGACTAAGTTAGAACTTCAAGAGAAAACGCCTCTTTAAAAAAATCATCAACCACATAAAAAAATCTTTCATCCCAGACACTTACCAAAGGAAGAAAAAATAAAGAGCTGATCGAATTATCGAATCAACTAACACTTTTGTCTCTGCCAACAGCTGTACGCTTAAAACAGATGTGCTGCACCGAGAGCTTAGCGTTGTTACTTTAAGGGCTCAATTACGTCCCAGTTCTTGCCGCAACAGTCCAATTAAGGGACAAACATAATGATATTAAAACCATCCCCTGCTGATGTTCAGAGCACTGAGGGCTAGTGAAGATCAGTAATGTTTTGCGAGGAACATCATAGCAGGCAATCAAATTCAGCTGACTGAAATAAAAACAGGACCCAGGCATCGTCAGCAGGTGGTACGAGAAATATCTAATGTCATATGCTTGTGTCTTGAGTTTTATTTTTGCAAGTCTCTGTACTTTTTCATATAAGCACATGGTAAAAAAAAAAACAACCAAAAAAATGACAGATGTGTTTGAAGGAACCAGAGAATCCCACACGGACTCGATCACATGTACTCACTTTATTAACAACTCTTTATTACAGGCCAAAACTTCATTAGTTTAGTGAGTATGCGTGATCATCGGTGGATGGGATTTGCTTTGGCTCAGTCAGTTTACAATTCAACACACCTCTCCATGAGACTTTGTCGGGTATAAGAACTTTCTTGAGATTGCTACTTAAAGCCAAAGTCTGAAAACTTCACTGATTGCTAAAATAAGGCTTCTTCCTCTCGTGCCTTTATCTTCTCTCAAAATAATATTATATTAATGACATTAAAAACATCTCTGATGCCAGATTTTATACATTCTGAGATTTTCGCTGCGTTTTGCGCTGTGTTTTGACACTTTTTTTCAACCAACTACTGGTCACCCATTACTACCTCAGCTGAAGCGTTGCAGAGGGTTGTGTTTCGTCAGTTACTGAGTGAGCTGAATCCCAGCAGAGAAGGTCAGCGGCAGTGGGCCTGCACCGTGCCGTCTGAAAAAGGAAATATCAGAATACAGGAAATGAGTTGGCAGGAACTATCTATTCAAATTGCTTCCTCTTTGGGATTTCAGAGAAGTGATAATGGCAAGTGATAAGTTATTTGGAACGAAACCAAACAAGATTAAGGATTCATTTCCTTCCCCATGTCTGCCTATTAATTTGCTTCTGTTTTGTCCATCCTCTTCCGGGGATTTGTGTTGATTTGCTCAGTTCGGAACTGATGCACAATTGATTACAACTGCACAACTTGGCAGATAATGGCAGAGGGCCATAAATAAACCATCTATTTTTACAATTGCCAGAGTACTTTGGCCACAAAATTCATGAATCCTGGGCAAATTACTTTGCTCATGGGGTTCTGATGATGAGAGAATCGCCTGCAGGATGAAAAAAAACAACACATTGTCTCTTTTCACAACACAGAAAAACACTGATATTACACTGTTTTGAGGGAATAAACACCATTTACTTTTTTTCCCTGGAGTTCGATGGGGTAGGAAAGTGTAACTTCCTTTCCTATTGCTCTTAAAAAGCAGCTATAAGGAGTAGGTGGACCCCTTCTTCAAAATCCCGCTAAATGGTCAAAATGTTAAATGAAGTGTTAATGGGGGGGGGTCATTCCTTTAATCAGTAAGATTAAACTCATCCATCATGTCAAATAGGCACTGATCTTCCTAACCTTTTTAACACAATTTGCTGCACTATCATTTCTACAGGACTCAGCATCATCTGATCTCCAAAATAATTACAGCAAATCCGGCCATTTTAGAGGTGTGCACCAGCCGTCAAAGTTTACGTAAGTCAGTGATTTGTTCCCTCTCAGCAACACTTAGTAAACAGTAAAGTAGCATGTTGCCAATAAGATTCTTCAGCATCTTAAATCCATAAAATTGATGATTGAGAGAATATATAGAACAATGTAATAATTTATGAATTTAAACTGTATCGGACCAACTTTGCTTAGAAAGCCAATAAAACCGAAAAATATCCGAATGTGTTACAGAGGAAAAGATCCAGTAGTCAGTATTAAACAATACATAACAAAATAAAATTAAATTTCTAAAAAGACAAGGGCTTGGGTGCCACGGTGGCCTTAGGGCGAAGGCGTTGAACGTGAACCAAGGTGATGCATCTGGCTCGCATCTGGCCTCAGACCTCATATCTCTCTCCGCTCATTCGTCTACTGTCTCTACTGTAGGTATCAAATAAATACATCGGATTATGTTTAAAAGAAAAAGAAAGAGAGAAAAAGCTATGGTTGTTTGTGTTAGCTCCTATTCTTTGATGTTATACTGCAGAAGTCAAACAAGCAGACTGACAGCGCTCAGTGCTCATCTTGGCCCTCATTTCAACTACTGGTAAACTAACAGTGAAGTCCATTAGGGGCGGAGCACGCGCTCATAAAACTGTAATTACATCCAGGTAACCTCTACAATATTTACCCTGACAGACCTCTGTGAATCTCTACACGGCCTCCACACACCACATATCACACAAACAGCTGTTGCAACATATGCTGCTCAGCCATCAGACTGCATGAGTGGTTGTTTATACAGGCCCGAAGGCCTTTCATATCACTGCAGACAAACACCAGCACATATGGACCGACCAATAAAGACCTAACCCCCAGCACAGACATATGACCTTAATCTCCCGAACACTGAGTGCAGCAAGAAAGAATTTAACTACATAAAAACACAACAAAGCATGCATATACATCAGTTTGACCACAAGTGCCTAATATTCCTGGTCTGCCGTCGACGAAAAGCTCAGGTTCATCGTAGAGACCAGTGACAGAGGCTTGTGACAGTCCACACACCAAACCTGCAAAAACCGCATGCTGCATTCATGCAAACTATACTTAAACAAAAACATTTATTCAAGCCAAGCACCTGAGGAATGTATAGGTGCCATAAACATAAACATTGCCTGGGTAAAAATACACAAGTGGAGGGTTTTCTGACTTAGATCAGGAACTATCTGATAAAAGGATTTTTTTTTTCTTGAAAATCTGATCAAACATGTGAGGTTAACATCTGATATGTGGCAGTTCCCAAAACCTTATACTGTGGACACATTGCGGTTGATGCTCGAGACGTTTTGAGGGTCAGTGCCCAGCCCAACATGATGGTAAAGCATACAGTCACAGTGTTTTATGCTCTGTTAACCTATGTCTTTATGACAACCCTAGTATCCCACAACAAAACCAATGACATCTCGCCATCCTCAAATGCCATTTGTGTTTATTGTTGATTAGCCAATTTAGCATTCTAACATGGCTAACTAAGAAGCAGAGCATAGCACTGGTGCTTTGAACATTTTAGCACGCTAATGTTAGCCCAAGCAAAGCATCACAGAGCAGTAAGAACAGATGCATAGTCCTTTGGTTTGTTTATTAACTGCAACTATACACTTTTCATAACCTTAAAGTTGCAATAATGTATTTTTCCACTTGGGCATAAAAAAAACCCTTTGTCACACGACATAATCTGGGTTTTGCAGATTTTTCCAATATAAATATACATGTCTTGTGATAGAGCAACTTTATGCTTTATTTTGTAACTACTTCACTGGACATTTAAAAAGAGAAAAAGAAAAAGAAACACGCTCCACTGATGTTCTCTGTGTATCTGCAGCATTTGCTACCCAGCCTTTGAGTGCACAGTTGATAGGACATGTAAACAACAGCACACACAGCAGAATACCATCTCGCACGGCTTTCCAACTTGTGTCCCAGAACCCCCTGCAGTTTTTCTGGCAGCCCTCCAAACCTCTAGCACCAATTTAAGAGATTAGACCCCAGAAAAAGCACACAAGACCAAGACAAATGGCCCCCACCAGATCTCCCCCCGGCCAAACTCTGGCATCACAGTCTGCTATAGAGACGTCAAGTAGCGCGGGAGGGAATGTGAAACCCTAGCATGTTCCCCCATTTGGCACGTTCCTGAAGCTCCGACGCAGTTATGAGGCCACTTCATAGGAGTGTAAACTGTGTATTTAAAAAGCCGTCATTGTGGGACTAACATTGGCCCCGGTGTAGGTTGTTAGAATAACTGAATGACACAATGGTTTCTTTTCTAAATAAACAGATGTGGTTAGGCTGTTAAAAGCTTCATTTTTTTTTCCTCTTCCTCTCCGTCTCCTCCAGCCTCCCCTCCTCCATCCCATCTGCAAGTAGCCTCACACACACATATACACACTCTCCTTCACTCTCACTGCTTCACTCTCTCACTCTTCCTCCCTCCGTCCCGTCCACATGTCTAAGAAAGGCAAAGGGCCGGTTTCCTCCCGCAGCTGTTCACTACAGACGGCCCTCTATTCCAGCCTCCGTGGTGAAGTGATATCGGTCGTCTACTCGGGCTGATTAATTATGTGTCATTCTTAACTCCTCCAAGACCACTGCCCCTCTGCAGCCCCCCGAAGCCCCCCCCCCCCCCCGCCATCCTCCTCCCCTGCTCCTCCTCCTCCCCCTACTCCTCCTCCTCCCACGCTGCACATGGAGGAAATGAACTCACCACAATCCTGCTGGCATTGGACTTCTTTCAAATCTAATTCTCAATGAAAGATTACTGTGGTATTTCAAAAAGACTGAGGCCAGTCCAGATAATAATAATGATTCATAAGTTCTGTGGATAGATAATGAAAAGCAGCTTAATTCACAATTAGAGTAATAATATGTGACATAAATTTAATTTTTCTCTGCTCACCTAAGCTTAGATATCTTCTACATTTGTTAAATTGGAGCTAGGTTTAAAAAAAAAGATCTTGTACAAGAGAAAAATGCTCCTAGCATTATCCGAGGAAACGATTTGTTTCTGAACTAACTTAATAGTTGCCACAAAAACCTCAAACACCCTCACCACTCAGAAATGTTACAGAACAGAAGAGAAATTCATTCCAAGGTATTATTTGTCAAGTATTGCCCAATATGTTGATAGCAATCTCCAGGAAGAGCAAAAGCACCCTGTTAAAATAAAACTTGGCATTAATAGACACCAAGATAAGGTGAAAAATGTTAAGGATAAGAAAGCTTATCTAATGTGGTTAGTTGCCGCCAGAGAAATCAGGGCCTAGAGGAGCTTAAAACATAAAACCTGCAAAAGTTACAAAAATTGAAATTTAATATATTTTTTTTTTTTTTTTTAACTCAAATTTTGTCAAGTTGAAAATTTTGGAATCTGTAGTCTTGTTTTCTTTATTTTTTAATTTGACATATTCCTGTTTTAAAATCATGTCATTTTCGAAACAGTTTCTGAAAGAAAACACCATTTCGATTTTTTTTGTAAAGAAATTCTATCATTCTGAAGGTGGCACTAGCTTTTGGAAGATTTGGTAGGTGATCTTGTCCATCTCTGTACATTAATTTTTCCTTTCTTCCTCCTCTTTGGAGAGTTTGAGGTACAGGGTGTTGTATACTTTGAGGCAAAATTGTGACTTAGATTTTGGGGCTAAGAAATTAAACTGACTCAGGTTGAATAGATGCTGAATCAACATTACAAAAACAGTGCACATGTTAAGATTCACATAAAGTTTGGATTTGTACAATAAGTTATATCCAGATCTGTAGTGGCAGTTTATGGCCCATGGAAAACTATTGCTTCTGTTGTGGGGGCGATTTTTGGTAAGTTCATACTAGGCAGATAAAATTCATAAGAACCTTGTTCTTTCAGCAGGAAATGAAAACGTTCTGAGGTCTTCTTTGTTTTGAGGAAAAACTCACAGTGTAAGCTTGAGAACTACTGAAAGGACATATGATGAGGATGAGCAAATATATTAATCAAACTCGAGCTCGAAGTTTGTTTTTAGAGTCAGAACATTTCAACTTTCTGCCAATGTCCCCAACAAGGTAGTGCAGGAGTGCATTCCCAGCTGGTTCTGCTATGCTGATAAGGCACTGAAGCTGCCTGGTGACCAAATGAAAAGCACATGTCTGACATAGCATCAGCGATGCATCAATCCTCCATGAACTCTTGACTCCGAGGGGATTACTGTGGATAAGAATGATGTGACCAATCGACATATTGCGTACTTTGAAGAAACGCAGGCGCCATTTTGGAGGGTCAGCTTGCAGAAAATGCTTTTCAGATACATAAGTCTGAGGGGTTTATTGTTTTAATGCTGATTGTAGTTACTTTTAAACCCTACGTCCCTTTCTTAAAAGTGTGTACAGGATGTCTGTGGCCGTGTGTACAACTTCCATCCATTTGCTTTAAAAAGGCTATTGAACAGATAATAAGATTATCGGAAAGGAGTAAAACATGAATGCTAAGCCAAACATGTGAGGACAAGACCTGTTGAGAAACCATCCTGAAGATGATTGCCTTTTTTTTCCCCTTCTTTCTTTTAAACTGCAGATTCCCCTGCCCTCACCCTCAGCTTCATTTGGCTTTACCGGTGCCAGTTACCTTGGCCCCAGGCTAGATGCCGTTTTCGTTGCAGACAGCATACCAAGATGACTGACAGGCGTTCGGGTAACAGCTGAGGGAGGAGGAGAGCGGGATTAAAAATACACTTTGCTGAACCAAAAGGCAAAAAGCTGAGCTGAAGCAGAATCTCCAATAAAACAGTGTTCACGTAAAAAGAAATTTGTGTTTGGCAAACAAATGTTTTTACGTTGATGCATTCAGTCAACTGGGGTGTGTCATGGTCTGGGATTTCCAATGTCTGAAATTACCTAATAAAATCATCCGATAAAGACTAAGTTAATCGAAATCATTGTGAAATCAGAAATATCTACGATAACGTGGATTCAGAACCAGCACCTCATGACGAATCTGGCTGAACTTTACGGGAGATTTTCAGAGTCTAGGGAAGCAATCAGGCAAGCCTTTTGCAAGATCTTTTCTTCTGCGTAAGAACTCAAACTTGCAAATGTTAAACAAAATCCAACTGCTGATGTTTTGTCACAACATTCCCCGTCAGTGTCTGCTTTCAACCGATAACCGCCAGGCAATAACTCTAGCTGGGGCCCCAGATGGCTTTGGACAGATTCATCACAACTAACACCCCAGGTCAGCCGCAGGTAATCCATCAGGACGCTGAGCTAATTCAGCGGTGTCAGGTAGGAGCAGAAATAGGTCTGTCTGGCTTTTTCCTCCGCTCAGTTTAGGGCTGAGGATATAACTCCATTGACACAGTTTACGGCTCCTTCCAAGCATGTATCTCTGGGCACAGTTAACAATCTGATATAGCATCAACAAAATCTGTGCAACCCTCTCCCCTTGAAGGCGAGGTGAGGCAGGACGAGGAGCTGTTTCTTATTATTCTACCGCAACATCAATTATCTCCCGGGAGAAGAGGCTCTCGCTCGCTGACTGTCTTGGATGATGTGGCGTTTGACTCAAATCACAGGAGCGGCTTACGAAGTAAACCAGTCGTCGGCCTCATTTATTCAGCACTCTGGGCAACTCCTGACATGGCAGCACGCAGGGAGGATGATTCGCCTTTCTTTTGTCTGCCATGTCCTGGTTGCTCACGGAACCTGCTGACAAACAAATCACACAGCCTAAGGTGGTCATCGGCGAGAATTAGGCAACAGACCAGACCAGAAACAGTCTTTTCTGGGTTTGATCCTTAGATTAATGCTGAATAAAGTCTCCAACTAACAGTACTAAAACTCCCCCCCCCCAAAAAAAAAGGAAGCATCCATCCACAGTGTCTCGGAAACTGAGACGGTTATGAAGCATTACAGAGATATTGTTAACATAAACATAACTTGCGGTTCCTTATGCATTTTCTCCAAAACATCTGCAGGCCATGAAAACTAATGACTTCACAGACCATATTGGATCACTTTGATAATTCTCATTAGAACTGCTCTGACAATGGTTTATGTTTGTTTGTTTTACATTGTATAAATAAGCAAAAACTTATACAGAATTCATGCCTAATTAAGATTGATCCGCAGGAAGTGGAGGCTCAGGATGGTGATGCTTGAGGCTTAGTTGTTACAAACATAAACTGGCCAAGACATCCAAATATGATAGTGATTTAGTTCCATTTCTCACCATTTCTCAATTCTCCAAAAGTATATGATTGCCCTGTCTCTGTGATTTATTATGAACACCAGGGAAGTGAGAGTGTTTTTTTTTCTGTCAGTTCCTCTGTTCCTCTGTTAGTTAGTAGGATAACTCAAGAGCCACTTAACAGATTTCTATTACAATTTAGCTGGAAAATTCAACCAGGGAGAAAGAAGGTTTGGGCTTAAATCTTTTGAACCAAAATTATGGAGAAAAAGGGTTTATTGTTTTTTGTTTTTGTTTTTATTAGATTCCTTGGTTCAAGAAAGACCACGCTCATTGTCAATCAAACCTTTAAAAATTATTCTCCAAATTTTGGTATTAACTTCATCCCTTTTTTTCCCACACCATTTTGTACATCTGGATTAGGTTGGGGAAAAAAAATTCCAAATTCTTTTCCTGAAACTGGGTCTGAAAATCTAAAATCCTGGCCAGTTTCATATAAACCGCTATAACTTCTTCACAGTGTAGCTCAAAAAAAATGTTTTATGAAACCTGAACATTTCAACTGTAGTGGTAGGTGAAGAATAGGTGGGCCGTAGCTGGGACCTCTTAACTTTTTCCCCATTCAACCCGAAGCCTAAATATTTCCAGACAAAAGTAAGACATTATCTAAAATTGTGGCAACCATTACCCTATCAGCATGACCGTCTTACACTATGTATATTTGGATGCATATTTCATAATAATAAATAAATTTACATCATTGGTCAGCATTGGTGGAGGTATTCATTCACGGGGTGCATTCTAGTTATTTAAAGTGTTGCTAATGATTCGATGATTCAGCCTCAGTAATACCCAGGCTTGTTTAATTAAGGAGTCAATACCTTTTATGCACATAAACTGAACTGTTGCCCATGTCTGTGGGGTAAAATGCACCCAGTCTTAAAATTAAGTCTGTGAACTCTCAGAATCACTATTTAAACCCATTAAAAGTTAATCAAACACCACATAAAAGCTAAATTAGTGTAATATGGTCCAGTGGAATGTGTTTTGTCTTCCTCAAAAAGTAGGAAACACTGAAGAGCCGTCTTGGCTGGTTAAAGGAAACAAGAGATGAGAGGCAAAAGAGAGAGGGCATCGGTATGCACCACGTACAAAAGATCATGGAGGATCATACATTTTTCTAATGAATTGCATTGATGAATTTAAAGGTTCCCTGCGGAGTTTTTGACCTCTAGAAGCACCAGGGAGATGTTTTTAGGTTCCCTTCCTTTTCATCCCCTGCACGAAGACACATGCACGTTGGCAGGGCGACACACAGTCCTACCAGTGGGTTCACACTATTCCACAGATCTACAGGTGGCACATGCCAAGATATGCAACGATGTGCCAGCAAATGCAGAGACCAAGACTGCAAGCTAGTAAAAATGGATGTAAACAATGCAGGATTTAAAATGCTAGAAAAAAAAAAATCAGCTTTGCAAGTATTTGAGGAACTTATCACATTCAACACATGTACGATGAGTAACTCCACAGGCCACCTTCGATATAATTAAACCATTTCACTAAAAGACTGCACATTAATATCAGGAAGGTCATAATGTCAGAGCTTCTGTTTCACAGTAATTACAACCATTGTGGGATTTGGTTAGATTATGTGAGAGGGCTGTGGCTTTAGGGTTCACAGAAAAGCATATGCAGTTAATGTCAAAATCACAAGAGTGTCAACAATTAGTCAATCAATCGATCAATCGATCAACTGTAATTGATTGGCAACTATTATGATAGCTGAGTAAATATTTCAGTCAACTTTTAAGCAAAAATGCCAAAGATTTCACGGTTCCAGCTTCTCAGATGTGAGCTCTTAATCCTTTTCCTTATCCTACATCATAGTGAAACAAACCAAAAGACACTCAATTTACTGTCTTTTGGACAAAGCAAGGAAATATGAAGACAGTTCCTCAGGCACAACTTTCTGACATTTTATGCACAAAAAAATTAATCAAATAATTGTGAAAATAATCAGCAGAATAATTAGTTGGAGCCTTATAATAAAGTTCAACTTAATATAGATGTGAGGAATGGCTTAATCGGCCTCCAAAAATTGCTACAGTGTTTCCCCAGATGTTTCCCCCTTTGGCTGCCTGGTTTTTGTTGCTGTACTCATATGTCCAATCCAGGTGCGCACCCACAATTCCTCCCTGTTTCTCTTTGTGTTAAAGGGCAGGTGTGTCCCACTGTGGTGCCAAAGGTTTATGACCTTATGTGCTGCCGTTTTCTGTTGCCCCACACCATTAGCCTCTGGTAGGAATGTGAGTATGGATGTGCAGTGGCTTGCTCAAGACGCCTTTTATGACCCTCGGGCTCTTGCTGTCTCACTCACCTTACCGAACACAACTGGAAATGTTTTGTGGGAAGATGTTCTCATTTGTACAAACTAGAAACCGTGGTAATATTTTAAATGTTGGTCAGGAATGCGTATACAGACAGACAGCAAATACATTGTGTCTAAGTTCAGAGGTTTTACATCGGAGGACAATGAAGAAAGCAGAGACCGATGCTTGAGAGCAGACTAACAGCGAGGCCACGTCTCCATTCCATTAAATACCATATCCATCACCGCAAGGGACACTGAGGCATAGAGGACATTTGGCCTAATCGCGGTCATTTCCTGGACCCAGCCGTGCACCCCAGCTTTCTCTATGTATGGAGTCTGGCAGTCTGAGCCCTTATAGACAGTGCAGGCGCACAGCGAACACACTCATCCATCCAGCACACAGCAGGCATCGGCGACAGCAGCCGAACAATCTGCTCCTTCTTCTGGCCTTCCCTGTCCAGACATACTTTCTGTCGCAATCTGTCTGCCCCCAATGAAGATAAAGGAGAACACCAGAGCCTGATTTATCAGTCAACATTGAACTATCTGAAAGTCCCATGCACAGATGGCTGGATAATGTCAACTTGAAGACCTTTATGTCCCCTCGCGGATTTCTTTTATCTACCTCTTCCAGACATGTTCCTGAGAATACTCGAGAGCACTAATGATAAGCCTGGAGGTTCAAAGTCAGACCACAAGGATTAAAAAAGTAGGTCTCTATCATTCTTGTTACGGCAGCAACATGGCTGGCCCATGCACATTTAGATGGCTAAAGTAGAAGCCATGATAATCACTGTTAAAATAACTCAACAGTTTCCTTTTATTAAATGCCCGAGGTGACATTTGAGGTCAAAAATGTCAGGCACTTCAAAGCCCAGCTGGTAAAATTAGAAAAGGACAGAAATACAGCTGCACACTCAGCTTCAGTTAATAAGGTTGTTACCACTGTTACAAACAAATCCGGCCTCGTCACTGTGGCTGCAAGATACCTTTTAAATGTCGAAGCGCCAGTCATAGTTTTTCATGCATTAAGGAGCAACTTTATTAATTTGGTGTTGGTTAACCAGTACAAAAGACAGTAAAAGCAGTCTTAATCACTGTGGGCAACAGAACAAGATGCTAGCCAACAGTTTCCTACTCAAGCATCCAGCAAAAAACAGATAAACATTTTGATTTATTTAGAGTCATATTTCGGGACCAATATTCGCTCTCCTTTTGGCTCTGTTTTAGTCTCAAGTGACCCCTTTAATGTTACACGATGCCATTTGATTCTTCATTCATATAGAAATTTCAATTAAAGTGCAGCTTTAACGAAGCTGTAATTTTGACAAGAAATTTAGCCATTTAACAGAAGTATAAGAGAGATGTCTACTGTCCCGAACACTAATCTGGGTTTATCATTTTTAGCGGCTTTAACTGAGTTAATTCACGATGTAAATCCAGTCTTCCTCCACTAATCCTCCAGTCAAGTCAATCCATCAGTTTGTCGAGGGCAACACATGCACGGCTACATACATTTGTCTCGGTGGTGTTGGTGCCACAACCCACCCCGCAATTTACAGAAGCTTATTGGCATGTATGTTCCCAGTACGATGGTATCTTACACGGAAATCTTTATCGGTATCTTACGTACTAAAGTGACACTGCAAGACACAGTAATTACCTGTCTGTTACAGTTCTCATCCTCTTTTCAACTCCGTTACTCTCTTGTCAAGTTAAATACTCTGCTGATCTTGTTAAGCTTAAATGCTTTTCTTGTCTGTCAGCAGGGGGAAAAAAAAGTGAAATTATCTGTAACTGGCATCAAATATTCCTTCTAGAGGTGTTGTAATCTGACACCACATCAACCTCAAATGTGCTTTGACAAATCTTGCATGTTAAGAAGCGATAGTTTTTTTGTTTTGTTTGTTAAAAGTATGCAGACTCGGATAGCTGTTAAAATGAAAATCAGTGTTCATCAGTGATCTTCTTGATTAAATAGGCTCTAAATAAAGAAAAAACAAGGTTAATGTGTAACAGTGGAAAAATGTCACTATCCTTGTTTGTGTCTTCGTCACCTGCTTAAGTGGTGACAATACTCTCCATGGAAAGGAGACGTGTCTAGATAGAGTTTGTAGTGTTTGATTTGCTTTCGCTAATGCATGTGTCCAGGACATGACATGAATCTTTTTTGTCCACCAGCCTCCATGAGGGCAGAACAGCTCCATCAAAGTAAATGATCAGTTTACTATTGCTACATGTTCTTAGTAGATATTTTTTTGTGGACCGATCCATCTCAAATGTTCCACTTGCTAAAAAATGTATGGTGAATAGCATAAAGTTTAAAATCACTGTGGCTTTACTTCAGTGCTACACACATTTTCCCCTCGCACAGAAAAGGTCAGCACGTCTGGTCCCTGAATCTTTGATATCAAAACTATCCAGCACAGTCAGGTCTTATCATAAAAGCATTTCCTAGGGTTGAGTAAGCCTCTTCACAGAGGAGGAAAGACACCGGGGCTGGGCTTTGAACTTGAGATAACATGGTCTCCACATGGTGTGCGTTAAGGAAGTGTTTTTGTGCGTGTGCATGCATTTGCATTTTCACATCAAGGTAGTATTAGGCATGGGGAGCATTTGGCAGTTAGAGCTTGGAGGGTAGATTTTCCTAAATGTTTTTCTCATGCAGGCATCTTGAAAAAGAAACACAATTAAGTACAGAGTATTTAAATATGTTCAGATACAGATGTTAAACATCAGTGCACTCACAGAAATCAAAAAAAAAAAAAAATCCACTAAAACATTAACGAAATTGCCACATCATGATGCCATTTCTCTTGATTATAATACTCCACTAAACCTCAGATTCATTCCAGCTTCATGTTCGATTTCCTAGCTGTGCATGTCTGAGGCATCCTGTGGAGAAACTCTTCATGGTCCAGAGGATTCCTTTCAAGTGGCCTGATTTTCCCATCAAGTCTCTGGTCAGAGTTTGGGGACAAGCTAGACCTGATTTACACATCCTGCAGCCCCCCCCCACACACACACACCCACCCCATGCTGACCCCCTCCCTACCTGACAGGAGCAGCTGCACCTCATGACGGATAGGCTATGTCATCTCTAAAATTCCTGCAGTGCTGCCATGCTCTCAGCATTTCTGTCAACACTCAATATGACGTTCTAATTTTACCAGGGCTGGCACGCCTGTGCACCCTTAGTATGCGCACACATATGTAGATGTTCAATTATATAGATACGTTCTTTGGTGACATGAACCGGTGATGGAAAATAACCAAGTGGATAAACTCAGGTACTTCACTGCAGCACAATTTTGCAGTATTATGTACTTTACTTGATTATTTACATTTTCTGCTATTTTTTTTATACTTTAACTCTGTTTCAGAGAGAAATATTGTACTTTTTACTCCTCAACAGTTATTTGAAAACTAAAGTTACTATTAACTTTACACTTTATACTCATGCATATATATATATTTCATGTACAAAATATAAGATGATCTCATAAATATGATGTATTGCTTTACATAGACCTATCAGATGGTATATAACTGTAATAATATCCACCTTGACCAGCTACAGCATTATTTATCTGCTTATGTGTAAATGCATCAGCTATAATAACCCAATGGCATAATATATAACATATAGCAATGACAAACACCATTCACTGTCCATGGTAAGCTCTTTAAATTGTGATACTTTAAGTACATTTTGCTGAAAATACCTTTCTTCTTTTAAAACTAACATTTTGACTGCAGGACTTTTACTTGTAGTGGAGTATTTCTACACTGTGATATTGCTATTTTTGATATTTTCTGAATAGTGAACATTGCAAGGACAAACAGATACACTTAGGGGTAAAAAAGAGAAAATGGCTTAGGAGTTGTGAAGTAGGTGCATGCTGAAAAAAATGTATATATATATGATTTTTTTATTTTCAATTTTTATTTTTTTTGGTGAGAAACTGGCGTTTTCACTTCTTTGTTACAAATTCTCACTACAAGTTTGGTTTAATCATACAAAACAGCAAATGCATAACTATACACAAACCAATGCAGGTCCTCCAAGGTCTTGTTAAGGCCATGGAATGAGCTGCACAGCCCCCTGGGAAATGGACTGGGGATGTGCTGGAAGGAAACTAAAACCTTCTTGCCATTCCAGGCAGAGCACAGCTCAATATCAATGACAAAAGCAGACAGGCAGCGAGTGCTGATGCATAAAACATGAGCCTGAGAAAGTTTGCACAACTGAGTCAATTATCATTTTTTGAGGAACATGAAATAAGATGCTGCAATAGAATGTCTAAATTGGTGTTTGGCACACCACGTAATAGCTTAACATACCAAAGAAAGTCGCCATTATTTGAGTGGAGCCAATATAAACAATGTTACCTTAACTTTCCTTAATGCGACATCATTGTATGATCTGAAACTCTGATGGGAGGAACAAAGGCAATCAGACACAGACTGAGTTCTTATGATGACACAATGTCTAACTGCCAGACTCCATAGAGAATATGACTGAGGAAGAAGTATTGCATACAACAATATTTAGTTCAAGATGACTTCGCTAAGGAGTGTTAACTCTAAGACAAACACATTTAAACAAGCATGTAGTCAAACTACTGTGTAGTCCACAAAGATACAGCAGTTTTGTATAAATTCAGACAAGGCCAATGAGTTGTTTTGGTTGAAACCATATGGGAGTCATTTGCGAGGGAACTTCTGGCATCGATTCCAGAGCCTGGTTTTGATGTTCAGATAGGCACGGTACACAGTTGGGTCAACATGAGACTACTCTAAAATAAATGTGTCGCTGTCACCGTAATGGTGAGGAAAATTCCAAACGTAAACCATGCACACATTGAAATGACTTTTATTTCATTTTTCCACACGTGGGGATTTACGTTGTTCCATATCTTCAAATAATTCTATGCTATGTCCATAAAAAACAAATGTCCATTTTGATATTTCTTTTCTGTAAAGTCAAGCATAGCTTTTTATGGAGAGATATTCCCAGTAATTGGAGTCCATTTTAAAAAGTGTAAAAACAATTGTGTCCATAAAATTACAGTAAACGTTTCTCAGCCCGACTTTAACAGGCAGATTCGTGTCTGCTTTTCTCTACTGCTTGGATCAAATTAGTTGAGGGGCCTGTTTAGGGAGAACTTAGGCTACAGCAGGGACCAACACACGGTTCAGCCCCAGAACCTTTTTTTGTTGCATCAGCTTCTCCCGCAATTGCATCAATCTTTGAAAAGAGTAATTATCAAAAAGGGACATAAAGAGGAGGGAGCTTCCCCGAAAACAAGAAGCCTCATGATGACTGGCTGAACTAACCTGTGACCTCTAAGACAGGGAGCCAAAAAAGATCTGTGAGAACTCTACTGACTATAGTTTAACCATTTAGTGAGGGATCATTGTATTTTATACTCGTAGTGTGTTTCTGACCTTTTTTCTTTTTTTTTTTTTACACACACCTTCAAACAGCAGCCACAGTGGGCAAGAAAAGGCCAATTTCCCCCAAGCTCTTAAAAGAAAACCAATACATGAAATAATACAGTGCTACTGGTATTGGTTTTTCAGTTTCCTTTAGTGTGATTTGTCGGCAAGGTTCTCACGATGAAAACAAAAGTGCAGTGTCAAGTATGGGTCCCCAGAGCGGCCATTTTTAGAGATTACCCAATTCAACCTCCCACAGATAAAAACGCATGCTCAAACTAAATGTACTACCTAAAGTACATGAAATTGCTTCCTATTTCTGGTGAGGCTAATCATTAATATAATGCTGCTCTTTGACAACAGCACAACATATCTGGGCTCTTGTAATCTGCTGTGTTGCCCCTGGAAACATGAGCAATTCACAGCAATGCCCACACCATGTTAGCCATGCTGTGATTACAATCTGAGCAGCTGCGAGAATGCCATTTGCTTTAGATGTGTGGTAAATTACAAGGAAAACAAAGCACTCACACGCATATAGTAACATGCAGACACTGTGGCACCAAAAATATTAAATCGCATAACTCACGTACCTACACTATAATGGAGTAAGACACTGGAGAGGAAAATAGATTATATATTGTACCATTCTAAAATTTCCAATGGCCAGGTTCTTGCTCCTCTACAGATGAATGAAAAAGCAGAATCTCAGACCGGTCAGGGACACTCAGCAGGTCAGAACTACCCGTAAGTGTTAGCGGTTTCCTGGGAGATTGGAGGGAAAGTGCTATCAGAGTAAGCTTAAATGAAAGGTTGATTTTTCTTTTTCTTCTTCTTTTTTTTTTTTTAAAGTCTGCCTTGACACAATAGTTGGGTCCCCCGGTTTCGCTCACTGTCACTTCGCCGGTCAATACTGGATGTGAAGAAATCCCTCTCTAGGATATCTCCAATGTAAGTAACCGGGGGTGGGGGTGGGGGTTCACATTCCTCATTCTGTGCAAAAATACATTCCAAACTTTATTTGAAGCTAATATGAGGTTTCAGCAGTCTGAGTTAGATAAATCTAGGGCGTATTTTCCACCGTTCCAGGCTTTTTAGTATAAAATTCCCTCTTTGTGTTACTATCTCTGCACTGCAGCTAGGCAAGGAGAAGCATTCACTGTGGAAACACAACATGGGGACTTTGTGACAAAAAGACTGCAACTGTGAAAGATATGATTTGACTCTGACCGCGGAAGCCTCATATCAGCTTCATATAAAACTTTGAATCCATTTTGTGGATGTATGGCCAAATGAATACCATTTTGATACAGATTTGAAAAATTGGGAACCTATCCCTCAAAAGCTGGGGTCCGTTTGTGGGGTTTTGCCTTTGATGATAGTCCCCAGGCTGACAAAGCTGCAGCCATGTAACTGCTCTCACCGAGACATAATGTTCTAGCAGCATCAGTAGTGAATAGATCAGGTCAGGTGGATCATCAACAGTAGTGAGGTTTCCCCTAATGATGCAGTTAAATAATAGTGTGTGTGCATTATTTTCACACCTCAGGGAGAGAATAAGAGCATAAGACATGTAAGCATATAAAATTATAGGGTATTAATTTTAGAGAAATCTACACAAACCTATGACATTTGCATTCTCTGTTATTTCTTTGCGGTAACACACATGTGGGTTAAAACATTAACGAAGACTAAATCCTTTGATGCATATCACACATTACAAGTTAAGGCACGTTTCTTCCACAAATAAAATAAACTATTTTAATCCTGCATGATATCAGAGCTACATTAATAATTTCTGTCTGACTCACTGACATATAGTTTAGCACAACAAATAACTGCTGACATGGTGATGACATTTTACCCAACAAGAGTCATTTATCACATTTTATTAGAGTGAGCCTACAACACCATGTTAGAGGTAATAAGGAATGGCAAATGTAATAAGTGCAATAGTTGGCTTTGGAGCAGGAAATATGAGAATGCCTTCAAGCGCTGGTATTACATATCATTCAGTGGTAGGAGACAGAAGGGCAGGTGTAAAGCCTGCAGGAATTTCTTCACCTCAGCGGAATCTGACAGAGTCAAATTAAAGCATCTGCACCGAGAACCTCTGCCTTTTTCTCCATGCAGCCTTAATATGTCAAAATCGAGGTTCCCTCTTTCAAACAGGGAAAGAGGCATGTGGTAGCTTCTTCTCCTGCAGCCCGTGACTCTTTCAACTTGTAACTTCAGTCTACCAGCAGCTGCACGCCCGCATGGAGCTGCCTCCTCGAGAGATGCGCCGCCTGTATCCCATCAGACAGACAGACGGAGAGACCGAGGAGGCCGTGCAGGCTGCTGGCAGCACTCGGCAGGTTAGATTTCACCTTCACATATCGATCGGGTGAGATATAGAGGATCGCTAACAGAGTGAGACACCCACCGTCACAAACTCACACAGTACTATTCTTTTAAAAGTTTCAGGTGGTCTCCAGCCCGTCTGTCGAACTCTGTCTTGGGCCCATTCATTTCTGATATAAATCTTAAAAGAAAAAAAAAAAAAAAAAGGGTCACAAATAAAACTTCACTTTAAAATATGGCCACAATACTTCATAAAACCTGCAAGGACTCATGTTTTTTTGCCACTAGGGGGCAGCAGAAGCAAGTTGTGAGCGCAACATTGACATATCATCACCTTTTAAGTGGATCTGAACAAATTGTTAGCGAACTGTCGAGTATTTTTTTTTCCCTCTGATTTTAGTCCTGTTTTTGGTTATGACCTACTACTCCGGAGGGAAATATCTGGTTCTTTAGCAGCCAAATTCTTAGCTAGTCGCTAACTTTGTCTGTCTGCCGTTTGCTTCTGATTGACTAGTGCACAGCGGATTTTTAGAGCCTTTTCACTGAAAACAGGTGCCTGCAATGAAGAGAAAAAAAAAAAAAAGCCAATGCCATGACAGTGGAGAGATTGAACCGAAGCTGTACTTTAGCTGCTGGACAGCTCAACAGTGAGCCGAAACTAAACATAAAGCTCCGTAGAAAGAAATGCAGATTCAGGTGATCATTTTTTGCAGGTCCATCACTTTAGCACTGTTTATTTTAATAAACATCAGTCAAAAAACAGGAAAAGCTACATTCAGGCAGTGGATTAATACACATTTAGCACTTCTTCTGGCAGGTCGGTGTAATTGGAGTCAACTTAAAATAAACTACAGCACCCATGTTCGTTTTGATGAAGGATGTTGTCAACAATATGAAAAGACATAGAATAATGTATTTTTACCTTGAGAAAAAGTGTTGACCTGCCCCTTTACACCGTCTGCTGCCTTCAGGGGAACGGAAAGACGGGAGTATTTTCTGCATCTGTTATCATTTGACATCTATGATTTCTAAGTAAGGGCCGAATACTTGAAGGGAAACAAGATACCTTCACTTCTGTTGGTGACAGCTGGTCAGGGAGAGAAAGAGGTGTGTTTGCGTTGCGCGTGTGCACGTGTGCACGTGTGCACGTGTGTGCATGTGATTGCCCGTGTGTGTCAGCGAGAGAGGATGCAGCTGCAAAGTGGATATATGATGGTAGGGGTCCAGAAGCAGATGGGGGTGTCAGACGGCACTGCAATTCGATAGCCATTTTTTAAAATACCCACATGTTTTTAACAAAAATAAATAAAATCACTTTCTACACCCGGGATCTTGGAAATAACAACTGAGGAAAATTCAGCATCTTCAGAACCACTATTTATCTAAGTTTTTATCTTGTGTTTTTAAGCTCATATGTCCGGATGGCATTTTCTTCTCCTTTGAAACTGCTTCCTGCGCACTTTAGACTTCATTGCGTAATATTCAAACGAAAGGCGCATTACACTGCATTCATACACAGATGTAGTTCCCATCCCCTTTTAATAAGAAGACAAAGCCTCCCATGAGCATCAGCTGATTATGAAATCCTGCGGTCCAGGAAAGGAATCCTGCTTTTGTCACAGAACCTCAGGTTTGAAATGACTGGAGAACTTTGGCTGAACTGAAGGAAGCCTGATATAAGGAATGCCCCCCATGAAGCATCTCTCCCTTCCCCTCTTTCTGCCCTGAGGGCTTTTAGCCTACACCCTCCTGAGGCCTCTCTCTAATGATACCGGCAATTTCGGTTGAATAGGAACGTTCCTTTAAACTGCCTCTATGTCAATCAAAGATTGTCTGTCTGTGAGGGTTAATCGGCTTCTGATTACTGAGATTTGTGAGAAATTGTTCTCTGACTTTGATTTTGATTTTAGCTATGGACTGTATGATGCATCTTTTTGGACTTTATACATTTTCTTTTTCGGTATTTTTTGGCAAATATTGATGCACAACAAAATGGTTACTTTAGCAAAGCTTGCAGAACATTTCATATGTTCATGTACTTTGGAGCACTTTTATGAACAGTCATAGAAAGGTAGTCATTACAAAAGTTATGTTGTATTGGTAGGGTAAAAATCAGTATTAAGTTATCTTTAGTAGTGTTTCAAACTTGTGAAAAAGCAAAGAAATAAGTCACTACTTGGAAAACAAGCTGTAGATACATTTACATGCCAAGTACTGTTGACAAACTAAATGAGCTTTCAAATCACCTTAATATTTACAGTGAAATCAGCATTACATATGAAGCTTTAGACCATTTCTCTATGGGTTGATATTAATTCGTTTTTACGTAAGGTAACACAGAGTTACTGTTTTCCAGATGACACACTATGGGATCCTGATTGTGGTGAACTTCTTTACACCACAAATCGAAATTTAAATTCCTTACTCCGTTTAGACAATTTCCATGAAGTCCTTAGCCAGGATGATGAAATACTGCAACATCACTCAAATCTTAAACCTTTATGTAATTATACATTATTCTGAATTATAGGGTCTCAAATCATTCTCCATATTGTAGGCGTCTGAGCTTCAGTAGGGTTAAATAGACGTTACCGGCTGAAAGTGATAAAGGGAAAAGCTGCCTTGCTGCTCTGGATGTGACCCAGACCTGCTGTCCCTTGAGGAGGTCGACCCCATGAGACCGGGACCCCAGAAACTCCCAAGAATGTCATCAGTCTCCTGCCAAATCTGTTTGATTACTTCTACTTTTCTCAGGCCTGTCTTGTGTGGCAGCTCTGGGAAAAATGAAAATTACACCGACTGCACTATGTTCCCCTTTTGAAATATTGCAGATAGATTTCAGGTGACAACGTCTCGCCGTCTGCAGCCTTAGTGATCCTCGGGCCTGATCATTTTCCCTCTGATTTATTTCATATCAGTAATATCAGGGTTTCAGGCAGCTCATCAAGAAGTCAACTACACATATATTAAACACTTTTTCAATTTAATGTTATCAACTCAAGTTAAACTTGAATACTTGGTTGACAATTCATGGTAGTTTGTCTGGGTTTGGCTCACATTAAAAACTTAAATACAGGACAAAAACATCTTACCATCTAAGAAAAAAGTAAAATCTATCCAGTTGTAACACTGTCACCTAAAAATTACGTTCATATACGATCAAACAGCAAAAACAGTTTGTAGGAAACATAATTGTGACCGTGCATTATGTTTTATAATAACATAATGAGGATTTGATGTTATTGGACTTATTTGGACTTATTTGGATGTTGACACTAAACACATCATTAAAATGTTCACGGACGGCATGTTTTTGTTTTCCCTGAAAATATCCAATTTTGCTGTACAATATCCAATATCCACTTGTAGTGACTGTAATGACTTTTTTATGGTTAAGTTCAAGCACTGGCACCTATGATTAAGGTTAAGGGAAGACTGTGATCTGGTTTAAAAAGTTCACAGTGGCTTCGGACATGATGTGTTTATTTACATTTAACAAAATGAATGGTCAAAAGTCAGATGGCTGTTGATTCTCATGAAGTCATATGGTTTCTGTGGACTGTGACGTCCAAATTATGTTTGTGTTTCAACAGTGGCCCTACTTTTTTTGTATTTTCAACCTGTAAATGCAACCGAGGCAGAAAAAAAATAATTAGAAATACTCCCTGTTAATAACTCAGTGAAAGAACACAACAATGCCCATTCCAATGCATGTATAATAAAGCACTTTTGAGTCTATTCATCAAAATTAGGAAACAGACTTTAGATTTAAAATATTTTGGGAAATAGGTTCAGACTCCTCCATTTTGTGTTAGATGAGAATACTAATGCCAATCTCATCTTTCAGTTAAATGAAAGCTAAAGCAAAGCTCCCTAGTAAGCATTTCCCAGTGTCCAGTCTAATCAGCTAAGCAGCTTAATATTTAACAAACAAAAAAATTGTATAATGGTATAATTTTTTTTCTCATCGAGCTCTCAGCAAGAAAGTCAATGATCATATTTCCCAAGATGTAGAACTTTTCCTTTTAATCAAATATTGTAACATCTTATTTCAGTGTTCACAATTCAAAAGTCAGGCCTGGATTAATGATGAATAAAACGAACTCATTAATATTTTTCTTTACCCCAACATGCTAGAACATAACTCTCTTGCACAACGGCATGCAAATCCCCCTTGTATGTTACCCAAGTCTGGACATGAGTTACAACAGCTGTAATGTGGTAGCCGTTTCACTTTTATCACTCCAATTATAGTTAAAAACATGACGCCTGCATAAATGCCTGTTTGAATTTTCACTGGTCAGGGGGAGAGGAGGGGAGAGAGAGAGGGCCGCGGAGGGAAACGTATACCGAACATTGTGAAGCGAGGGTTTATGAAGAGCCTATCCCCCCAGCAGGAGATGTTTTATTAGCAGTGTTTAAATGACCGGCTTGTTAAACATCAAGCGGCAGGCGGGCAGCCAGGCGGCTGTGGCCTCAGGATCCGCTGCACTGCTACATCACTGGCTATTTTCACCCTCTTCAGAGCTTTATTTGACATGCTAGTGTGTGGACAGGGTTGTTTCGAGACACGATAATCACTTTTAACTTAAGCTGAAACACTAGATTCCCACCTGTGAGTGGGGGTTAGGGCTCGGGTGGTCCTGGGTTATTCAGCATCTCCACGGAACCTGAGACAGAGGAAAACGAAGGCCAGGAACGAGAGGTGGGATAAATAAGAAGCCGTTGTTTTTTTTTCTGAAGTCTTGATGGTATGAACAATTGAAATGGGCAGAGAAATGACTGAAAAGCCCACGTTGATATTCATTTGCACACAAGGAGTCAAAGATTAGTGTTTTTGACCAAATAAAAAGCTAAATTTTTAAAAATTTTAACTACAGATATAATATGATTCCTTTAGTTGAAGGTCATGGGAGCTCATGAAAAATAAATGATCCCTGGAGATGAGGACTGCAGTCATGGAAAATATGAGACATTAAGCGTGTTCTTTGATGATGATGACGACACAGACGGAACATCAGGAAATGGGAAAAGTCAAGCAATGGTTTTCGGCGCCGACCCGTTTTAGAGCATTTGCTCAGTTATTGCTGATTACTTCCTCCCATTTCTCCTGGTGTAGAATCCCTCTGCAAATAGCTCGTGTCTGGTTGGTCCTGCAGCGCCTACGCTCCTGTGCACGTCAGCCATGTCTAGAGTTTTAACAATGAAGCCAGAAAAAAATTTCAAGTTACAAAAAAAAAGACAATCAAGGAGATTATTTATCACTGACTTCAATTAAAAGGATGTAGGGACTAATCTAGCCCAATCAGGGCTGTAATTTAAATAGTCAATTAATCGATTAGCTGATCAACAGAAAACTAATCAGCAAACACTTAGAAAACTGACTAATCTTTTCTCAACAAAATATCAATATTTGCTGGTACTTGCATCTGAGATATGAATATTCTGATGTCCTTAGTCTTTTATCACTGTAAATTTAATATATTTGTGTTTTGGACATAACAAGACACTTGAAGATGTCACATTAGGCTGTAGGAAATTGTGATTTGCATTTTTCAAAGCCCAAACTATTAATAAAGAAAATAACTTAAATATTAACTTGTTACATCTTTAAGAAAAGTAAATGCATTTGCACACCTCTACAAAACCACACTGAGGTCGTAACCCTTTCTCCTGGCTATGTTGAATGTAAACAATTAAAAAATCTCATGCAAAACTCCACAGATTCAAATGACTCCAACAAAAAAACAAAAACATTCCCATATTTTGTTATTCATTACCCCCAAAACATGCAAATTGCCTTTCATTTGCATCCACAGCCTCCTACGCTGCAGAGGCTGTAAGGAGCACCAGACATTGGGCAACAGAGTATGTGGGATGATCATTCTGCACTAACAGTCTGAAACCTGCATTTTTGGTATTAATCATGCTGCACCAAATTACCTCACACCCCAGTGACGGTCAGTCAAAACGAGAGAAAATCCAGATGCATACAAGGTTTTGAAGACAGAATATTTCGCAAGAATTTCTCCGTTTTAACGCCCAGTGTTATTCCTCTATGATTGAATTATTTTATCTTTTCTGAAGTCTGGATTTGTCTCAGTGCTGCTTGAGGGGTGAACATGAGGACCTCTCTGGCTGAAGAGAGAAAAACTGGCACAGGATCCAAATTTTAAGTTGAATAAAACCCTCAAACACAACCACTTTCAAGTGTTTACCTGGGGGATTTTCAATCACGTAGACTAGAGAACATTTAGTCTGAATATCATTTGCTGGAAATGACACAGCTTCAAACACTCAAACTACTACTTTCTTACTATCATTATTAATAAAATTTTTGTAGATAACCTGTGTAATAGCTCTTCTTGTTAAACATATCTGTGTTTGTGTGAGTCTTTAAGGAGGCAAAAGAACCATGGTGATACAAGTATTTTCAAGGTGACGTGCTTCATGCTGAAGAATGAAACTGAAGAAAAAAAGGACAAAGTCTGGGATTTGTCGGTCTCCAACAAAGGATGTAGAGTAGGCACCATACTGTAAGTTCTCATACAACATTTACAGAGACAAGACAAGCAGGCTATGTATACTATAGATAACTATACAGGCAATGGACCTTGAAGCTGTCCCAGAAGCAGACCACTCAAATTCACAGAGGACCACTTATCTCTGTAGTAAGTCAAATAACACACTGGATTTAGAAACCTTATCATCAAATCCACCTGCGCCGGTCTAAGTAAAGCTCTGTTGTTCTGCTGGATGACTTGCTGGAGTGCCAGGCGACACTTGTGTTAGTTTTGCGGCTCATTTGAGGTCCTGGTTACACTGAACGCTAAGGGTGGTCCAGGCTGTTAGTCAAAACTGTTACTGATATATTATCAGTTTCCATGTCCCAGCCTGTAATAACTCCAGGTTTTACCTGACTAGGGAAAATAACTGTATGATTATTGGTCTTTACTTGAGCTTTCCTTTTTGGCTGGATGTGACAGAGAGATGTAGGGTAGTGTTTAAATAAAGGAATACTTTGACCTTGCGATCCAGACTGGTTTTCTGTTGATATATCACAGTGTTAAGAATAGCATGTTGGAGCCAATCAGAGAAGCAGCTTTCACAGTTATTAAACATTTAAAGGATCATGCTCTGTTCTGGGAAATTTTATGACAACTCTATAACTAATACATTAGCTAACTGGTGACTGTCAGGAGAAGTCAATCCTTGAACTAACTTAACTATAATTGTGCAAGTTGTATGACAATCCAGTCAGCTGCTAAAGGCTCAGCTCAAAGACAACATATTCCCAATGTATAAGCAGTTTTCATGGGACAGCTGGGATGGTGTGAAACCTGTCAGTCATGACTACTTGAGGAGGAGGGTCTTAGTCGGCTTCCAAGCGACCCTGGTACAACAGTGTTTGACATAGCGATCTGACTGTAACACCCCACGTATATTCCTGTACAACCTTTTTCTCCAAGTCTCTACCTGTTAGTCATCGTTCAAAACATTCGGTCATTTTGCAGTGTAATAACACCAATGATGCTGGCATTCTTTGTGACACAAGATAATAAAAAGCTAGACCTTGGACGCATTAAAATGCTTTAACTTTCCACGTGGGCCCTGGTGATGCAGGATAACAGTCGCCCAAAACTGTCCAATCGGTGAGTTACCTGTCAGTCAGCATGGCTACGTGTTTACAGCTACTGTTGGTTCATTCCTGTGAAGCCAACGTGACCACGAACCAGATTAGAAAATAAATAGATAGATAAATAAATATATATATTGTTATATTGTTGTTCAATTTTTTAATCTTCATTTTCAATGCTGCAAGCACGACAGATTCAATTTCATTTACCTTCACTTTATCGGAGTGGCAGCAGAAGTCCCAGAGATGGGATCTCAACACCAGGAAATCCATTCTAGATACTGAATCATTTAATGTAAGTAAGAATATATGTTTTTGAAGTAATTTCGATAAACTTGCCTTTTATCTTTAGCAGCTACATATGACCTTATCCATACCTGAGTTGAAGAAAACCGTTTACGCTGTTACCAAACATCCAGCTAGAACCTGTTTATGAGGTTGTCTCGTCTCTTACTCTCTGCTCTTTCAAAACATTTAAAATTCATCCTATCGCACTGATGTGATTTCTTCTTTACAGGAGCATAAACAAGCCTTTATCACAGAGTCCTGAGCCGTCCGCTTGACGGATGCGATTTTGATCCTGCTAGAAGCGGCTCAGCGCGGTTGTCCAGACTGCCTGTGATTTATCTGGTGTCTGTAGATTAAACAGTGTACACTCCTGGCAGCCTCAGAGACAGGCTGCGCTCCGAACAATTTCAAATGTAAATACAACCTGACTATGAAAATCTATGTTTGAGCTTTGGGGCTTCGCTGTGTTCTCAGAGCAAATGAGGGCAGAGAGCAGGAGTCGGACCATTGACTGCACAGGGAGTCTTCCTGCGGAGAAAGCTGTGCAAATCTGAAGACCTGGGCTAGACACCAGGAGTATTGTGTAAAATAGACAATTCTTTTTAGTTTTGATACACTTTCATGCAAAAAAAAAGTATATGGCCTGATCGAAATAATTCAACCAATAACTTGAGAAGAGAACAAACACTTGGTCTAACGTTGAGTCTAAGCAGAACAAGCTGAACAAATCCTCCTTGTACTGTGATTATATTCTATTAACCCCGTCCTGTTTTTCTCTGTTTGAGACATGATCTGAAAGCAAATGCTGGCAGCACAGCCACAGCACTGTATTAATGATCCACCAGGGAGTGGTTTGAGTCCAGAGCATATTTCATGTGCCAGAAGAAAAGAACGCTGAGGTTTCTGGTTTGGGGTCATCTGAAGAGTCAAGACCAAACATCCCTTGTGGACTCCCCACAGGAAGTCATCGCTCGGAGTGCAATTAAAGAGAGGAGGCCCCAGTTTTTGCTCTAAGAGCCACCCTTTCCGAAAGATAGCATTAGCATCGCTGTCTTGTGTTAGGATAAACACACACACATACAGACACACACACACACCCCAACAAAGACAAAGAATAACTGGTTGGTATCAGTTACCTGAGCTGTAAAACAGCTTAGATCTGTCTGGAACAATGAGGAGACTGTAATCTTCCTCTGAATAGTACAAGATTCAAACAGAAATGCCACATTTCCGTAACGTTTTCCATTTACAGTCGTTTCCTTTAATCAAGTTTGGCTGGTGCCTCTTTGATTAATCTAATTAATTTGATTTAATTAATTATGTCATCTCCGGGGGCACTTCTATGAGTTGACAAGGTCTGGGGGTTAGCCCAGACCATCGAAGGCTGAGGTAAAGGTGTGCACGTATGCAGGGTGCACAAGGATTTATTTGTTTTTTGGGTGGTCTCTGCTTTTCTGACTTTAACACTTATGCCTTCTTAATACACTTCTTAATGCCTGAATGTCATTAAGTTTTACTGCAATGTATGACTACTGCAAACATCACATTTCCTTCAAAAATATTTTTTATTTTTTTTACAGTTTTATAGATCTCTGATACATCAGAGCCTTCCTTCAGTGAATGTGTGTCCATGCTAGCTGACTGGAATTCGGACTTAGGAATCACCTGGTACAGCGATTCCAAAACCTCTTTCCCCTCTGATCCACACTGATCACATACATTGCCTCTCTGGAATCCGATGTACAGAAGTTCAGCTCCCATCTCTAGGTGGATGGGGCGGCCAGTTGTTGGGCCAACTGTGGTTAAGGAGGTAGAGCAGGTCATCCACCAACTGGAAGGCCGGTGGTTTGATCCCCGGCTCCCCCAGGCAGCATGTTGAAGTGTCCTTGGGCAGGATACTGAATCACTAAATTTCCCCGAAGTATCATCAGTGTGTGAGTGCGTGTGTGTGTGTGTGTATAGAAAGCACTGCATGAATTGAAAAAGTGCTGTATTAATGTGTAGCGTGATTGGGTGATTGTGCATGTACTGTAAATCGCTTTGAGAGGTCAATAACATTAGAAAAATGCTATATAAGTGCAGTACATTTACCATTTAGTTGTGAAATAACAGATTATACAAATCATTTGGCAACAAAAACTGTTTGAAATAGTTACTGGTACAGTTACTCCAAAAATAAGATAATCATCTTTTAATCTTGTGAGAAAGTAATCATATCTGTGGTGTTCCCAGGTTTAAGTGGAACACACTGACAAGTTAATGTTGTTTTATTTGGTTGAAATCTTATTATTGACTGATGGAGGCGAAGTAATCCAAGAACATCTGATGGTGCTCGGCTTATTTTCACAAAGTTACAATTTCCTTATATCCCAGTTACACTTTAGAGCTGCTGACCAGTATTCTGAACAGACCACAAGTTTACAACATAATGTTCCAGGCCTCTGCGTGTTGATGTCTCCAAGCATGGTGACTCGTACATGACCGCTTACTCACAAAGCTGAGTGATGCGTGTTTACGCCGGGAAGAGCTTGGCATGAGCACCAGGCGGGCTCCTGCTCCGGCCGACTGTTTATATTCATGCTGGAGACCAACCACCTACGACCAACATCAATTCAGGGAAGAGAGACACTACCACCATGTGTAAAGTGTTCTCTTACTGTAAATATTTCCTTAGCTGTGCATTTGTCGCCCGCTGTCCCTGGCAACGCTCACATTTTAAAAAGGTGTGGGCTAAGACAGATTGAGACAGAAGTGGTTGGTTTTGCTGACGATTACTTTTGAGAGTAAGTGCCATCAGCAAAAATATGTCTTTCTACATGAGGACTTAGAGATGTTGGTCTGGTAAAGTAATGGGTGTTTTTATTTTTCTAAGGAGATTAATGGTGGTTTTTCCCCATCATTACAACAGGTTAGTCACTAGATACACAAGTATTTATTTCTAATTTTTTTATTCAACGGAAAATATATCAGTTCCAAGTCATTTTTGGCAATCAATCTGTTAATCAATCAGTTAGTCAATTGGTCAAGCGATGGAAAATAATTGGCAAAGTATCTTTATGAATTTATGAATTGTTAAAATAAATCTTAAGATAACAAAAATCAGCTTGTCTTGGCTACTCAAATGTGAATGTTTTACAATGAGATAGTAAACTTTAGGCTTAAAAAGCAAGACATGTAAGGACATCACCACGGCCTCTTGGGAAATTGTGAAATACAGTTTTAGGTTTTTGCTGAAAACCAAAAAACTAATCAAGACAATAACCTGTAGATTATTCAATAAGATAACCATTGGCTCACATGCACTCTGTAAGTGTTCCAAATACTAGTTTAGAATAAATAGTTCAGGACTTTGGCCTCAAAACCTCATTTAAAGTAGATCAAAATTACATTAAGGATTTTATATCTTAACATCATAGTATGTTTATACATTGAAAAACTCATTCCTGAGCTCTTGCCTTAAAAGCCATACAATACAACCATTCATAATTATTTACACATCATCAAGCATCATCTATAAAATAATACTCACTGGAGTGTAAACATTTTGTAGGACTTTGAGAACACAATATATGATTATGTTGGATTATAACAAGGAGGAAATGCTAAGAAAAGGAACATGTAATGGAAAAATACAGATACAGAAAATACCCCCAAGATATTCATTTTGGCTCATGGGTAAAGTTTCAGTACACAGTCATGTTAAGGGGTCTGGAGCTGGTTTAGTGTGGGGATTAGATGGAGTAGACCACCATGGGGTGGGTTGGTGTCACCAAAATCAAATGTTTCTTGTGTGCCATTTTATTTCAATAAAGCCAAGACAAGCATAACCAGTTGCAGAGCCCCCCCGCGCCTTCTCCACACATTTGAAGATTTTACACTATTTATTTCACCGAAACATTTAATTGTGAAAAAGCACTTTTTCAGTAAAGAAAAACTCAATCCAGATAATAATGAGTGACAATTATATATTAGTTTGTCTAGAAATGGATTTATTTATTTTTTACAATAAATAATTAGTTGCTATGGCTATGCTGAGGGGAAAATGTGATGCTGCTCCATTGGAATGTCTCCTCTGTGTCCTGCCAAATCTGAGCTGGAAACACTTAGTAGGGAACCTGTGTGTACTAGGAACCGCTAATAATTTGCTTAAGGGAACCCACATCTGGTCGGATGGCTGAGGCAGAGGTTAACAGTGTCGAAACTGGGCCACTGCTCCTTGCCAGTTTCAGGCTGAGAATAGGGCCTAATGTTAAACAAAAATCTTAACTACAGGAAATAGGCCTGTTATCATAATATAACCATTTGCCTTGGCTGACCACCAGACTAAAATTGCTCCTTGTTTACTACTTTTGAGCAGGGCCAAAAGTTTATGGACAGATAAATCACGAATCCTTAGCAGAGCAAGAGTGGTCGCCGAGCTGTTTATTTTTGGTATCGTGGCCAAAAAGTAGAGAAAATAGATGGAACAAGTGTGAAAAAAGGCAAGTTTGTTTACCCAGCTCTCAGCTTTGTTTGAGGGCTTAGATGAAAATCCGAAGAGTTCCGCCCTCTGAGCTACTGAACACTGACGAGTGCTCAGGCGCTTCAAAACCCTCTTACAACAGCTGCTTTTGGAAACAGAGGCAATAACACAGAAAAGTGTTTAAAAGTTACAACCTGGCTGTAAGAAAACTGAAAAACCCGTTAATGCGAGGAGAGAGATGTTTCTTCAGCCTGCAGAAGTGGTTCATGTCACTCTGAGAGATTATGAGCAGAGGTTAGCATACATCACAAAACCTGTCGCTCATTTTTTCCCCCCTCCCTTCTCTTGCACTTCCACTCGCCGTCTACAGCTGAAGAAGACAACACGGAGAGAACAGGTGATAGAGATGAATCAAATAACAGAAGAAACTTTTGGCAAGACGTTTGCGTTTCAGCATCACGGATGACAGTTTTTTTGTGATTTTTGGCCTCGAGGGTCTCACCTGCGCTCTCCAAACACTGTTGAACTATGATAATATAGCATTCCTCCTTCAGCCCTCTTATGTAATAAATCAACTCAGAGCGACAGCGTTGCACAGTCTGAGCTGACCTGAAAGCGACCCCTCAAATCCCCCTCTGAAAAACTCTTTCAGACAATGGCAGCGGGACCCGAGCGGCTCCCCGGCCACCGGGAGCAGGCCTCCGAGCCCTTGCAGTGTCATGGCAGTGCGCCCTGCCCCGCGCTCATCGGATCAGTGCATCGGTCTCCGTGTCAGGGTGCAGTTTTTCCGTCAGAAGCGGGGTGAGCCACATATTTGAGGTTATTAAGGCAGGGTCCTAGTTGCCTATGTTGGCACACCGATCCTCAGTTCTGTCTATGATAGAGTTTTAGGACCCCGGGACGTTGCAGCAGCCTTGTTACTGCAGCAGACCCGCTGAGAGAGGCCTTAAGTAAAAAGAGAAGCAAAAAGAACAAAACAGCTGGAAACACTAAAAACCAAAGCTAGCATGTTAAGTTTTTCCAAAAACACAGTAAAGGTCTTTTCTCTTTTATCGCTAATATATCAGCTCTTTTTCATTTTATTTGTTTATTTATTTATTTTTTCGCTCTTCTTAAATGGGAGCAGTGGTTGTTGTTTCCCCCCTGTGCGTTTTGTTGCGTGCTTTCTGCCTGCCAAAGAAAAGTTATTTTTATGAAGCTCCTCAGAAACTGTAAGGTAAGAAGACTGGGGCAGCACTGTTAGACTCAAGTACAGCGTAACATCACAACAGGAAAAAAAACCTCTGAGAACGTCAGAGTCCCATGGACAAAACTACTCCTCGTTTAACTTTTTACCGTCAGCCCAGTTTTGGGATATATATATATATATATATATATATGAGAGAACAGTCCTCATCTTACAAATAAAAAGGTCAATTCCTAAGCAGTGAAGAAACACACTTACTCAACACAGTACGCTCATCGATTTCACTGCTACAGCCTCAGTCGGCCTGCTAGGACCGGCAGCTTATGGTGGCTATTGCTAACTAATGTTTGTAAAACTTTTAGATTAAAAAAACAAATACCACCGTGTACCTGACATTATCGAATCAAGTCCCTGACCTCATGATTCTTCTCTACTCGCGCTACGGCTACACTGCATTTCAGCGCCTCAGACATGAACATTTCAGCGGTTTTAAACTACAACAAGGAGCGAACATGACCTACCCTGCCTCCTTGGGAATTTGGCATTTCCTGCTCGTGGTCTCACTCATATCAACTCACCTGATGATCATAGTTTTAAAGCTGCTGTAATGAATATTTTCATATCGACAATGGATTACTAGACTACGTTTATGTGAAAGGATCGCTTGTAGTGATGGACCCACAGATAATCATTACCCTTCTCTGCGAGTCTGTTTAGCGTCCTACAGCTCGTTTTAGTGTTTTGGTTAAATTTTCGCCGCATTCATCAAAGTCATTTTCATTCACAGCAGGCGGCTGCTTTCAGGAGAAAACCCCTGATAAACCCACTGTGGGCTACTCTACCTGGTAAAATTAGCGACCATCTGGTGAACATAATGAAGAATTAAGTACTAAAGGGAGTCCACATATTTTACTTGGAAGTAGGTGGAGCCCAAAAAGAGGGCTAAAATTATTTATATTCATCAGGTGGGCACAAACACAAAAGTGGATGCTGATGTTTCTCTGAATTTTTTTTTTTTTTTGGATGAGTAAACTGCAATTTTTCCCTAACAAGTTCCCCCTATCAACTTAAACAGCAACAATAGGGCAGACGATCTAATCACAGCTTGTTTCTGCTCATCCTGAGGGGCTAGGTTTATAGAAACTGACTCAAGGTAATCTCGGGAAGCTGAGGCCCAAACAGCTGCTGTTCAGCAAAAAAAAAAAATAAATCAAATTGTCTCTCACTTTAAGAATATCTCACACAGAAATGCACTGATAGCCAATCTCAAGTTGTTCATGGGCGATTTTAACGTTTTTATCGAACCAGAGATGAGAACTAGACCAAGATGTGACATAAATCTTCAAAAGACATCACAAAACAAGAAAGATTGGCTGTTGTATATGTTTTTGTCTTATTATCAGTTACACTATGTAGACAACTCCAGTGGGATATAATTAATGTCTCAGACCAACAAAAAACAGATGTAATTCTGTTCATAAAGAGGCCACCATGCAGCCTGTACCCATGTATTACTGAGAAACTATTCGCTTCAGGCACTGCAACATGCATATTTCTTTTAACAAGGATTTCTAGGCTTATGATTCCCTCATATTAATGGCACACATAGAGGAGAAAACTAGACTTGGCAGTGAATAAAGACGATATTTACTATAATACGGGGACACTATAGGTATTATAGGAAAGCCAGACCACTTCTAGGAAAGACCTGATTCGCAACGTAATTTTGCTGCAGTCGGAGCTGGCACATTACTTCGGAAAAACAAATGAACATGTGCTGCGAGTGAGTAAGAGAGAGGAGGAGAGGTAATGGAGAGCAGAAACCTCTGACACATGTGTAAGGTCACTCATATCCCACACAGCCAAGTGTTTCATTTGAACACCAATTAAAAGAGCTCTTTGTGGAAACAGAAGACCCAACAAGTGACAACACTGTCTGCGCCTACAGGAGGCACAAATTCCTCCTCTGAGTCTAGAGTGTGGACTTTTGTTTATAGTGGTAGTTTATCGAAAGGCAGAGGGATTTTACATTTTATTTTGACGTTATTAAAACACAACGCTCCATTAAAACCAGAGCGGAGGTTATAAGGGACAGTTGTATTAGTGTGTCATGAAGAAAAGTGGTACTGGAAAAGTTTGCACTGTGGAGCCAGACATAAAAAAAGTTTTCCCTGCGTAGTATAGTTTCCAAATTAGTGTACATGATAATGAGTAGATGAATGTGCATCATGTTAGCAGCTTTTAAGTTTGTGGAGTATATTGTGGCTTTTTTTTGCCGTTGCATGCAGTTTTGTTTTTTTTTTTGCCTGATTTAATAACCATCTGGTCAGATTTCCCTTTGTTTTCATACATGCTCGTGTATTTCGAAGCAAAATTAGGCCTCTACATAAAATGTCTTCTCCCCTTCCCCAAACACAAAATGACCGTTAACATTAACTCACTCCTCTAGTCACTCTGACTAACACCATGAATCACTTTTTAAGAGGGAAATTCAACAGGTCTCTTTGAGGTTTACGATTATTGCTATTTTTTTTTTTTAAATGAAAACAGTTTTGTAAAGTCATGAGTTACGGTAACAAATTCCCCAGTACCAACCCCTTTCTCTGAGGTCATTACATGCAAAGAGTGAATTTTCTGTTGGACAAATCAAGAGAACAGCACCATAATGCATTACATGAATCCTAATTTTACTTGATTCTATATGCTTTTTCAATGTTTTTACAGAATAAAAATTCTGCACAGACCCAGACATCTGCCGTGCTTTATTTACATCTTAATGCTGTAAAAGCATATTTATTTTAAAATTGGTTCCACTGTTATCACAACAAAGTGTTATTTTTCTTTTCAGGACAGAACAGGTAAAAGCCTGTGTGAGACAAACCAGTAACTTTTTGTCTCCAGGCCTATCTTAACCATCTGAGAGAACCTAAAGCAGGGGGCTGTACCCAAATCTACAGACTCTTGTCGGAGTTCATTTCCCCAGGACCTCCTCCTCTCAATGAATTCCAGATGTCTTGCAGACGAAAGTGAATTTTAAGGGGTGCTGGCATTTGGGGGGAGTTGTTCTTTTTTTGAACAGTATGTACGGTTAGGCACATAAGTACTTGGCCAGTCACATAATTTTGGTAATTTTGCCTCTGTGAACCACCGAAATGGATCTGAAACGAAGCCATTAAGATATGATTGATGTGTGGACTTCCAGCTTTAATTCATGGGCTTTAACAAAAATATTGCATTAACTGTTTAGGAATTACAGCCATTTTTGTACATGGTCCCTAATTTTTAGAGGCTCAATAGCTCTCGGGTTGCTCTTGCAATATGGTTTGGGTCATTAACCATCTGTACTGTGAAGCGCCATCCTACCAGCTTTGCGGCATTTGGCAGAATTTTAGCAGATAGTGCAGCCCTATACAGAGCCCCCACATCACCAATAAACACCAGTGACCCAGTTCCATTGTCAGTTATATATGCACAAGCCACAACACTCCATCCAACGTGTTTTGATGGATGATGTGGTGGCTCAGGATGATGAGCTGTTCCTTTCCTTCTCCATGTTCTTCTCTTTCCCATCAGTCTGGTACAAGTTAATCTAGGTTACATCCGTCCAAAGAATCTCGTTCCAGACCTGCACATGCTTCTTTTAGGTGTTTACTGACAAAATCTAATCTGACCTGTCTGTTCTTGGTTGTGACCACCGGTTTGCACCTTGTGGTAAAACCTCTATATTTACATTCATGAAGGCATCTCGATTGTAGACTTTAAACTTTTATACACCAACCTCCTTAAGAGTGTTCTTGACCTGACTGGATGTTGTGAAGAGGTTTTTCTTCCCCAAGGAAAGAATTCTACAATCATCCACTTTAGTTGTCCTCTGTGGTCTTCAAGGCCATTTGGTGTTGCAGAGCTTGCCAGTGCATTCCTTCTTTTTAGGAATGTACCAAATTGTTGATTTGGCCAATCCTAAAGTTTCTGCCATCTGTCTGAGTAGCAACCAAATGCAAAGTCAACACTTGGAATCCGCTCCAGACCTTTCATTTGCTCAATTTGTCATGAATTTGACACAGGGGAACAGGCCACACTTGCCCATGAAACTGATTGTAGGTCAGCTGTCCAATTATCTGAAAATGAGGGACTCTGTATAAAAATGGCTGCAATACCTAAATGTTAAATGTGTTGTATTTTTAAATCCCCTTGAATTAAAATCTTCAATGCATCTTGATGGCTTTTTTTTTTTTCAAATCCAACATGTTGGTGTATAGAGGCAAATTTATGAAAACTGTGTCACTGTCAAAATACTTACATACTTAACTGTTAAATGTACATCTATGTACCCAACCTAAAAAGCTAGCTAGGCCCCTTACAAATTGAGAGACTCCTAGATCGGGCTAAGAAATATTTTCCTTAATTTCTTGAACAAGTAGTGAAACTCACCCTACAGCTGTAAAACATGTAGAGTAATTTACATGTACAATAAATGCAAATGTAAAATCTTCAGTTGGTACAGTTGAAATAGTTGCAACTAAGAGCAAGTCCACACGTACTATGCCATTGCCAACTCAGTTCAAGTAACAGCCAGCACAGAAACTATTCCAAGTCTAATGAAGTCCTGACTTGCACATCTTTGGCACAGAACGTCCACAATTCTGTGAACCCTCAAATTTAAAGAGTAGGTCAGACAAACATGCAGAGGAGGTGTTTCTGATCTAGTGACTGTGGGTGGTCCACTTCACTGGAATAACCTGAGGTAATGAAGTCATGACTGGAGGAAATATACAGCTCTCTATTTTTAATAAATATCAAATCCTTCTTGCCTGAAGGCCAGATGAAAAGAGGCCTCGTCCTCTTGGCTCGTAACAGAATGGCAGCCCTGATGAAAGATTCTCAGACAAGGGGAATCAAACGAAAAAATGCTTGAAATGCAGTAATTGTCCCTGCAGTTTTACAAAGTCAACATTATACAAAAGATCTAAAAGTGAAGCACATTGACTGGATGTTTCTGCTCTTGCAGTCATATGAAGTGGAAGTGTGCACTTGCAATACTGTTAAGTTTTCTGTAAGTGTGTTTTTGCCTTTAGCTACTTGTGGTTTGTTTTTCTTTTAAAAATGAATGGAGGCTGATGTGAGAAAATTAGTGTTTTACCATGATCCATCCTGACACCTCATCAGATCCACTTAGCCATCCCTCAAACTGCTCTAAGCACCACCATCCTCGAACCAGTCGGACTTCCAGCTGTAAATCATGGTTTCATGCTCGCCACTCTTTTGCCTGTCTCATTTGACCAGGACTGCAGACTCATTGTTTGCTTTCCTTCCTGGTAGCGGCACACGTTGGCTACTGTGCATGACATTGGCAGCAGATGTGGCCGGGCCAAGAAAAAATAAACTGGCCGACGACGATGCCGTCCGCAGAAGCTAAATATTGACTTAGCGACCTGTAATCAGGTTCACACACATGACAGAATGGAAATAAACAGCAACATTTGCCCGTGTCGCCTCTGCCGACCCTCCCACCACAACACAGGAACCCCAGCTCGCTGGGAAAAACCAGCCGCCTTGGGCTCTCAGTTCAGCCAGTCTTGTAATGGGAACCTTCCTGTGACGCCAAGAGGCGGGATTAAAAAAATGGAAGAAATATTTTGATGTATAATTACGTATGTGATACTCCTTCCTCCTACCACCTCTAAAATCAAGCTTTGGCGTTAAGGTTTTTGAGTGGGCTCCACTCAAGACTTCTAAATTTCTTCTTAAAATAGAATTTCACTAAAAAACTCAAGGATATCAAACAAAACACCCACGTTCGAAGATGAGGAAGCTGAGTCTATGATTATAATGTGCATTGCAGCTATAATTTGACCTTTAAAATGTAAAAAGAACAAGAAAAACTGTTTTAAAATTGGATTTCAAGAATGCAGGATTTAGGCATCTGACAAAAACCTATGTCACCAGTTTAAGCGATAACCTTTCTCCACATCTGTTTATAAGATCAATGTTAATCCAAGCATCTGTTTATCTGCCCGAGTCACAGTGCTGGCTCATCTTCCACAGAGAGAAAACATTAAGCTTGCATTCTCTGAGCTCTATAAATTAAGGCTCCAAATATAAGACCTTCATGTGGTTGGAATCTGGAGATTAAACAATGGTTGTAAATCAGGCGCATCTGGGGGGCAATAAATCTGTCGTTCTATCTTTGGGCTCATCTCACTCCGGGTCCCGTTTACCAGGATTTGAAGAGCTCTCGGTGCAGATAGAGGGATCACTTTGGGAAGGGATTATCTCACACAGTTGTATTGTTCATCCATGAAAATCACTTTTTGCTATGGATCAGCATGTACTTGGAACCAAATTGTCCATGAATTTCATTACTTAGATACTTACATTTAGTTCCAAGGATTATTTTGGCTCACAACAAGGGTCTTACTTCCCACTGATCTGCGAAAAAGGCACGACTGATTCAGTGGTGACTCCTATAGCATCATAGTTTGAACTGAAAACTTCTATCAAATCCCACCTTGTGCATTAGAGCCCAGAATTATGTCCCAAAGTTTTCTTGTCTCTGAATTATTACTACACCTGCTGCCATACATACAAAACCTAGTCAGGTCAAATGATCTGAGCATGACAATGTGCTCTGCTGTGCTGGTAAACATGCAAAACTATCATGTTTTTGCATTATTTAAGAAACTAGTCATTTCTCTGCATATGCACAGCCACTCCCTTCATTATGTGCTGAAATATGGCACCCATTCTCTCATAATTATGAAGTCATGTCTTTTCTGCCCCTTTCAGAAAACTATTGGGTACATTATTGTATCATTATGTTGCTGAGGAAAAGCAAAGCTTTGATCAAGCTGTAGTCACGTCGATATTTTTCATGCATAATTATTATTCCTCTCCATGTCCCCCTGGCTTATTTGCAGCAGCTGTTTGGGAATTGATTCTGTATTATACACCAAACCATCTGTTATACATTCACTTTTTATTTGTTTTGTTTTCTATGAATTGAACACACCCAACATGATTGTTCAGAATCTTTTATCGTTTGCCAGTGGACCAAACTAATGAGGGATATGAAAGCTTTCTGCCGAGCTCTATGTTTTAGAGCACTAAAGCCTTCAACCGCATGCTTTTGTAGTCCATATATGTATGTGTGTGTATCTGACATCATCAATCTGAAGTACTGTAAGAGGATAAATTGATGTCGAAGTCATCAAGATGTTCATTTTTTTTCCCCCATAAAAGGTTTAGCTGAATAAAAAGTTTTAGTTAGACCACACCAGACTGGTGTGGAGTTTTTCCAACCCAAGCTGCACTCTAGGTTTTTAACCAAGTTCAACACTTTCCTTTTCCCAGCCTTTTAACAAGCACTTACTGTACCAGGAACAGCTCTATGTACAGTCTCTTGCTGCAAATTCAAGAAGCTACTCCAACTACATTAAAAAAAAGTGTCCGCTATGATGTTTTATGCATTTCAAGCAAGTTTCAAGTCTCTGCAAGCGGATTAGGATTCTGTGCTGACATGAACTGAAACTACAGGCTGCCTGGAAGCTACAGTAGGGAAGACGCATTAAATCTAAGAATCTATAGTATGATTTAGGAAAAGTGACGGGTATTCTTTAAGATACTCGCAGTACACCCAGTTGAAGGCTTGTTTAGGCGTTACGTTTAAGACAAGACAAAACGTGTTGAACTTTGTAGCTTTAGCAAACAGCATCGTTCTACAGATGCTGATGCAGCAGGGCGGGGGCACGTGGCCACTTTACAATTTGTCTCTGGGCTAACTTAAAGTCATAGCCCCGATATTCAGAAAAAACGGAAAGAAAATGCCTCATGCAGCGTTTCCCGGCCGCATAAAGTTGAACTTTGCTCAACCTTTGGCACAACCAATAGTAACAATTTAGCCTATATTCAAGTGTACATTCCTGATAGATCACTTTGTAATGTGTACAGTTCATTTCTACTATTTACCTGCTGATTGTAACAACACAGGATAAAATGACATGTCGCCGTTATAACATTGCCAAGTTGCCCTTTGGGACATTCTTAAGACAACAGGCATAATCGAGAATTAAAACCTCCACAAGGAGGTCCAAGCTTTCGAGGCAGTGTTTGATGTGACAAACATTTAAAAAACGATTAGTCAATATTCATGTCTAAACCATATATTTAGTGTATCACGAGACATCATGGACTGTGACAGTTACAATAAAAACTCAATGTGGAAACAGATTTTAAGGTACTGTTCTACGCACATTCTAAGAGCAGCTTTTGAACCAGACCCAGGTAAGATGGCTGCCATATGGTTCTATTTGTGTGTTGGAATGTGTTTTGACATTTCCTTTCCATTGTTAGGATCTTAATGAACTATCCAAATGTTGCCTTTTGTTTCAGTAGTAATTGTCGGATGCCTGAGCAAACTGTCAGCTTAGACCAATTCCTTTAGCAGCCATCTGGACCATTCACGATTTGGCCCATTAGACCCTTCTCAATGCCTGCACATTTTTGGCCTCACTACACAGGAGAGGAGATAGCGGCTCAGATGACGCCAAAGGTAATCACAGGAACTCAAACGAGCCCCTGCCATTGGCGCGCGGACCAGACTGATAAGTTGGACAAAATGCACATTGGAAGTTTGAGGAGGAGATTTTATTTCGGGCCCGGCAAATTGCTGCTGATTGCCGGGCAGATTGGTGGATCGCTGGCTAATCAAGATGGCAGCAAATTGATTAAACCCTGGCCAGTCCTTTGAAAGAGGACCTGGTTCCTCCAAGTTAAATGTCTCCCTCTTGGAGAAAAAAAAAATAAAACATGACTGATCCATGAAAAATGTGTGTCATGTCAACATACATTCATCTTTTTGGTTTGATTTGTGATGGTGATGGTGCATATAAAAGATGGTGCATATAAAAGACAAACCTGTGAACTAACAACATGAGAAGAGATTAACTTCATTTTCAATTTATAATCATTTTCAATACTGGATATTGTTTAGAGGCTACAAAGAATGAGTGATGCTGCAATACATACCACTTTATGTTCCTTTACAAACATCTAGTGTCGTAAAGTTTATGTAGGTGTTTATTCAAAGTTTTGTAAACGAGGATTTAACTCAATTGTTTCCAGGAAATTATATACAAAAGTACAGGTCTTGGCCTTAACCAGCTAACAACTGCTAAAAAAAGAGTGTTGACATGTAATCTTCAGATACCAGATCTTAGCTTGCAATAATAAACTATAGCAACAATAAATCTGCATCAGTAATGGCAGCTACTTTTTTTTTTTTCAGTGTAGGAAATGTGTCTCTTGAACCGCGCTGGGTTTGCAAAACACAGTTTATCCTTCTAATCTTTCTGTAATGAACAGAAGTCAGTGGGACCAGTGCTCAAGTTTGACAACGTGTATCATTATGGGCTCATTGTTTCTCTGTGTAAAATGATGGCTGCCTCTGCTATAAGACTGCTGCCACATGCAATGGAAAAGAGATATTCACAGTATCTCATTTTCTCCTACTGCTATGTCCAGCAGAAGAAGTTAAAAGTTCTTGGGGTGAAAAAAGAAATCTTTTCTTGGGATGCTTTCATGTTGACATATTTCTCATTGTTACAACAAATTGTGATACCTGCTATGATAAGGTTTCTTGATATAGCTACATAAATAAAGTGACTCTGTAGATTCTTTATTGCTCCAAGTCACAGTTATTCATTCCCAAGGTCAAGGGTGAACCTCTCAATCAAGTACAAACTGTTTTGAAAACAGGATCCAGTGAACTTCAGTCTAGAGGAAGCAGAAAAAAAAACAAAACAATCTTTTGGCATCTGCTCAAGTCACAGACAAAGAAATCAACGTTTTCATGTGCTGTTTAATTTTTTTTTTTTAATTTGTTTGCTTTGCAAGTTACATTTTTCAGTTACTTAACGATCCCTCTTTGCCATTAGGTTGCCTACTACAGCTTCGGAAAATGCTAAATGTTTTGGTGCATGAGTGACAGCTCTTCCCGGTTTTCTGGCTGGGTTGTCACCTGCAGAGTGTGAGGCAGCTGTGGGAAAACACAGGTGAGCTACAGGTCATAAATCCTCCTCGGCCCACTTGTTGTTAGCTTAGTGACGTCTCTTCAAAGAGAATCCCTGTCTTCAAATGAACTTGTTGCCTTCACTGACACAGGTTTAGCTTGTCCAGCTGTTTAAAGTGCGTGTTGTGGAGTGTGTTCCTCTTTGTATCCTTTTGAACTGTTCAAATGATGATGAATGGGATGGCGAAGGAATGGACTCATACAGTATCAAGTATCAGTTCCAAGAACATATTTGATCCCCAGAAAATCATCCTGGAGAATGTCATGTGCATCTTTTCTACATTTTCCATCCCACCTAATTAATTTCCCATGGAGCTTTGCTCAAATGAAGCTTTTCACTTGCCTCCGGCAGAGGAGATAATGGGGAGTAGTGAATGTTATACTACAGCAGACTGCAACAAATACGGGGACGCTACATCAAAAGCCTTCCAGAATTTATCCCTCAAAATGGCTCAAATTATGCCATTGGCCACCTGAGGGCAGCGCAACAAGATCCAGGCACAAAATTGACATATTATAATCTCATAAAGTTGATGGTCACGTGCGAGCAAAAAGTTCCCTTGTTACGCATCCAGCAAAAAAAAATGACACATTAGCATTCATTTAATGGCGTGTTTCTGGTCGACGGATTTGATTTAACTGGTATTCACACAACAGAAAATAGACCACACACAAATTTAGTCCAACATGGGACATGCAATGAAAAAAATATGAAAACTATAAATTACCATGAACTTATTTGGACTTAAACCGGCTAGAGCTGCTATGATTAGTCAAGTAATCAGTTTATCCATTGATGGAAATTAATCAGCAACTATTTTGGGTATTTTTTTTAAGGAAAAAAAAAAAACAACTGAAATTCTGTGGTAGAGCTTCTCACGTGTGAGTATTGTCTGGGTTCCTTAGTCGTATGTGACCAGAATTGAATATCTTTGGGATATGGACAGTCGGTCAGACAGCGCAACACATCCGAAGATGTCACCTCAGGCTTTGAGAAATTCACAATTTTCGGACATATCATAGGCTAAATAATTCATTGATTAATAGAGAAATTTATCACGATAAATACTGTCTGTTTCTTAAACTTTAATTTTGGCGAGATACAAAGGGTGTATCATCCTTCTGCTTAACCTTAATGCCTTATTGTGGACGAAAGGGATTTCTGCAACTAAGAGAATGGGAATGGAGAAGTGGAGACAGAGCAGTAACCCACTTAAAAAATTACACTGAGATTTCACATAAACAGATTTGAGTTACAACCGCTATGTTGTCTTTTATAGCTGCAGTCCAGCTTTAGACTGTACTTGTGGTGATTCCTGCAGCATTCACCACTGGATTTCACTACGAAGCCACAGCGTTTTGACCGAATAAATTCAATAAAGCCCCGAGCTCAGATTTGCCTTCGATGTATTTAAATCCGCCCTATTTCCATTTTGGAAGATACAATCATGTCAGCGACAGGGGACGGCAAACTGTTGTTTATTCTTTAGTCTTCTCCAAGGCACAAAGAAGATGCCAACAGGGTTTCCATTGTAAAAGAACAGACGTCCTTTGTGTGCCCCGCCACTGAGTTCTCTGTTTCCATAGCCCTGTGCTCTCCACTCTCTAAATCATATAATATTCTTGAAGCACAATGACATGTGAAGGATAGGGTTTCTCCTCTCTCAGACGTTTCTGTCAGGGCGTCTTAAAAGTTTTGTCTTGGCCTGGAAACCTGAGCCAGGCTCCACAGGCAGCTCAACACACAGTCGAAGACAATGGCTTTCAGTATTTTATTGGTTTGAAGAGGTCTTGTGTAAAAAAACCATAAAAAGTTAAAGCCTGACAGAAGAAGAATAATTGCATTTGATTACCATGTTCACTAGCTTAGAGTGTTAGCATGCTGACATTTGCTAATTAGTAGTAAACACATAGTGCAGCTCAGGCTGAAGGGGATGTCATTACTTTTGTGGGCGTTCAGTCATAAACCAAAGTATTGGACAAATTTAAAATTTTGACCAGATGATGGTGCTAAATGGAAAATGTGGGTATCGTCCAAGCTGTTAAAGTGTATCCTGAGGGGGACAATGACTTCATCAACCAAATTTCATGACAATCCATCAAATCATACTTGAGACATTTCATTCAAAACCACAAATGTCTAGGTTAAGCAAGAGGAAAAGCCAGACGATCACCAAGGTCTGAGGGATTTATCGTCTGGGCACCACGAATTTCTGTTTCAAGGCAGTTCATCCTCTAGCTACACACATATTTCAGTGGGCCAATGAGCAAACAAAAGGTGAATTTCGGTCCAGCTGTTTTTATGCACAGAGTGGAAACACTGAAAATTTCGAAATAAATAAAGAGATAAATAGAAATCTTGAAATATTGCAGATGACTTTTTATGCTTGGGAGACATGGAACAGTTGATGTGTTAATAAAGGGTAAACGCGACTAAGTGAAGAGTAAATAGATTCAGCGAAAACAAGTAACGACAAACATAAAAATCACGTTACTTCCTATGGGACTGGGACACAGTTGGTCTAACGTGTCTCTCGATATTCTGACTTCGCGAAACTGCCTAGTTTGGCTACATTCCCAGATGTCTGGAGGAGGACGGCGGCGGCATCGCCATTTGTGCTGTCCTTGCACTGGGCACTGGAAGCTCTCTTCACCGCATCTAGATTGGTTTTTAACCTGCTAATGTACAACGCAATATTTTTGGAATCGCATGTGCATAACCAAGTCTGCATTTGATCTGACTACAACATCTGTGCATTAATATCCTGGCAGAAAATGTTTTTCAATATCCTCTTCCTTTTATTTTCTGCCTCCGGCATTCTTCCTGCAGCCATCCCTTCATTCGCTCCACTCTTCCTCTCTCATTGGCTGTCAGAGACATGACTGTGGTTCTGTGGGATCCTCCCATGTAAACAGGCGAGTTTTACCGCGAGCAGACTGCCAAAACCCCTTAATTTGTCACTTCCCCAAGTCAGTTAGTGTTTTGTGGCTTTCAAGGTGCTAGCAAAGGTACTTGGAGGGGAAACCTCAGGGAAAGTGAGGCCAGAGATGGACGAGATGTGGTCGGTGGCTTGTGCTTTTTTGTAGGTGTGCCGAAAGTATAAAAACCACCAGCCTGCCTCCAACAGAAACCAATACAACCTTTGTCTGTTTACACTTCAGACTATGTTTTGGCTCGACAGATGTTACTTCTTAGCGAATCGGAACCTCAGGTCGTCATATTACTCGCAGTGTAGCTTAACTGTGGAACCGATGGTCACTGGCAGGCTCTCCACATCCAGGACTTGGCATCTGCCCGGTCTGAACCACAAACCCACCATTCATTAGCAGCACATGGTCAGAGGCGGTTAATATGCGAAGTGCAGAGGCTGAACACTGTCTAATGCAACCAGACACGTCATATGCTTCAGCTCAAAAGTCACAGTGTGAGGAGATTGACAAAAAGTGTCAGAGAAACCATACAATATCACTACAGTACCACACACAAAGGAATTTATTTCAAAATGTGCCCTTTGAAAGACAGTTGCTTGTCACGATATGTCAGTAATACGTCATTTGACTCTGACAAAGCTTTACAATTTACCCATAATGAATGTATACTTCAATACAAGGGGTCATTTTTTCCTTGAGAGATGTCAGTGAAATCTCTCTTTGGAGGAAAATTCTGCCTTAAATGTCACAACTAGAGTGGAATTTTTCAATTTATAAAGTAGTTGGCTTACAGAAAATTAATATGCTGCAATTGTAAGGAACAAATCAACATTTAATACATTTTTAAAGCACTGAATCAAATTTTTTTGCTTTAAAATGTATTTGCGTTTTTTAGTTTTACAACTTTAAGACTCACATTTTGAAACCTTGAAGTGCAAGTATTTTCATTTTTTATTTTTAGTTTTCTGTGATGATAAACTTAACATCTATTTAATTCGGAGCGTTTGTCGGATAAAATTCTCTGGTAAAGGTTGTGACGGTCTTTTATTTTTTCTGATATTTTACAGACCAAACAATGAACCAAGAAAAGAATCTTTATCAATAATGAAAAAAAATAAAATCACAATGCAGAGGTAAGTTTGGAGCTGACCTACTTGACTGTCATGTTATTATACTGAAGACACCATTCCCTGATTCGACAGGGGTCTCAGCTGTTTGTACTTGTATCAGCTTGTCAGATAATCTACTGCTGCAGCTTGATAAGCTGGTGTGGGTATGATGGTACTTGAGGTTTCATATGTAAGAGGGATGCCCAAACACTGACACTGAACTGATTGTATTTGATCAAATTTGTTTGTATTACCACAAAAAAACCCAAAAAACACAATAACATTGAATACACCACTAAGTTGAGCACCTGCTATATGTCTGTACGCAAATTTGTGTGTCTGGACACTGAATAACAAAACGTGGAGCTGCCAGTAGTCTAACAGCTGGGAGAACTCACAGGGCAATAAATAATTTATTGTAAACAATGTGAAAACATACTTGAAAGAACGCTTCCTTTACTACAATTAAGTTTACCAAAACCCCTCGAATCCAAATCCAAGTCCCTAAAAACCACTTGAATCTTAGCTTTACTTTGCAACATTTGCAAGTATGTTGTGATCAAACAATCGGTACCAAGAAATTAAAGAGAAAAAAAAAAAAGACGGAGAAGAAAAATGGGGTTTGATAAGAGATTTTTTATCCACAGAGCCAAATAAAATCCAGGTTTTATTTTTGCTGACCAGGAACCAAATCCAAAAATGGACCTGGCTTTCGGAGACCAGCCCTAATTTCAGCCGAAAAACCTGAGCAACACCACATGCAGAAGTCATCCAAGCCAAAGTCTGCACCTATTATAACTACTTGTAAACCATTTTAAGTTATAAGTGCTTATGTAAAAGTTGTCACAGTCGTCTGGCCAATCAATCACTACGTGTGTTCCCGTCCAGTTGTTGTTGAGACCGAGGCAGAAGGATACACTTGCTGTTGAGGGGATCATGTCTAGATTAATTGTGTTACAGTATGGACGGCAGGCTCCTTCGCCAAATGCAGAGTATGGTATTAAGATATATCGATGCTTATTGAGAGATGTCAGCAGTCGCTGTCGGACAGCTTGGCCTCTCATGTGTCTGTGGTTTTGTGGGTGTTGGTTCAGTGTTGGTACAGACCCAAAAGCTCATGAAAACACTTTCAGAAGCGATTTAGCTGACAAAGACTCACAGTTGCCTTTGTCATCTGTGCATAAGTACACACATGCAGATGCACACAGCCGCCCCCACTAAATGCGCGCACACACACGCAAAAACTCGCCCACACACTTCTCCCATTACTTGTCTGTTGTCTTTCCACAACTCATGTTCGCCAGATGCACCAAGAAACAGATGAGAGGGTGATAAAGACAGAAAGAGGGGAGGGAGAGAGAGAGAGAGAGAGAGAGAGAGAGAGAGAGAGAGAGATTCTGAACCACCGAAGAAGAGACTGAAAACCCTGAAGAGGAAGATAAAGAGAGAGAGAGAGAGAAAGAGAGGAGTGACTAGGCCGAATAACGGGGTGTGTGTGCGTATGTGTGTCTGATGATTCACGCCAGCAAGGTGAAGGAGACGAGAGGTCAAGGGGACTGCGAGTAGGGGAGGAGAAGGGAGGGGGAGGAGGAAGGAGCAAGGGGAAGTGCAAACCTCCCTTGGCCAAGCTGACGAAAACACATGCCGGCCTCCCACTGATATCTGTGTTAGCCGTGAGACCGGCGTGGTCGGTTCTCCTCGCTTTCTCCCCGCACCTTCGCTCCCATCTCTTCACACGCTCTCTCTCTCTCGCACATCTGCTCTCTGCTCTATCGATTTGTGCGTCTCCCCATTTTATCTTTCCCCTTCTTTTTGTTTTTTTTTAAAGCTTCTCACTGCTGCCACGACGCCGGCCTCCCTATCTTCCCTCTCTCTTGCTCTCATGCTGTGCATATCGGCAATCGATTGTTTGTTTCAGTCACCTTCGGGCCAAAAATGCCGAAAAATTCCCTGGTTTCATGTTCTCAAATATAAAGATTTGACGGCTTAACCTAATCCGGTCACAGGGGATTTAGGATGTATTTGCCCTATTGTGATATACCTTTATTTGTTGATATTAGAATAATATAATTGTTTTCAGCCATATTGCCTGGCCCTACTCTACCGAACGTCCCTCTCGAGTGATCTGTCCCATGTGTCTGTCCACCACATAACTGTACCTGAAAATGTATCCCACTTTGCTTCCCTTCCACTCAGCCTTTCACAGGAGCACAAAGGTCAAACCAGAACACAGAAAAAGCCCAGGAGCCTCCTTGAGATATCTTGGGAATGCCGAACATGACCGACAAATGAAGACACAGCTGCGCTCGTCTGAGAACTCCCAGTCTCCCAGGAACGCGGAGTTATGAGGCCGCTCACACACGACTCTGTTTGCTTAGTCTCTGACACGGAAAGACAACCAACACGAGAGATGGGAAGTGTGTGAGAGAGAGAGAGAGAGAGAGAGAGAGAGAGAGCGAGGGGGGGGGTGAGACGAGAGCAGGCGGGTGAGAGACTGATGGTAAAGTATACAGGACAAAGTTAACACGAAGTCAGATCCCGTAAAGAGAGAGTATTACCGGGAAGATATTGGAAGGACGTTGCTATTGCTGGAATGCTCGAACACCCTGCAGGACCTCAAACACATGATCAGCCTGGACCGCTTCCACAATAAGTGCAAGTCAGACCGTTCGCTTGTTAAAGTGATATGTCCCTTAACGGCAACACTGACACCCCCCGTAGGACTGTTGACGCCTTTTCTGATGACAGGTTCATTTGTGTCTCGAAAGAACGCAGAGCACGGGCCCATTTCCAGAAACGGCATTTTGGAAAGAAAAGCTGTTTTTCCAAATTTTTTTGTGCGAGCATTTAAAGCCAATCTTGGGAAGCGCCCATTTCAAAAGGTGGAAATTTATTCTCAGGATGATTCAGCCTCATTTCTAAGCTTAGGCCAAAATTCTTGCATGATTCGAAAGTCAAACTTTTCTTTTCAGCGGCCAATCGCAGACGTTAAAGGGACGTCAGGGCTCGTGATGTAGCCTTTTGAACGTTTTATTTCGTCTTTTTCCAGTGGGTGTGACTCACTCGGAGACGAGACAAATATGTGCTCCCAACACTTAATAAATTTTATAGATTTTGCTATTCTACTCTCCAGCGAGATTCCAAGCTTGGATTCTGTCCGAGAACTTTAAGAACCGAGCAGTAGCTCGCCCGTGGGCTGTGGGAAAGGACCATAAGTCATTTAAGTGGACGTGAAATGTAGGCAAATGGGCCAATTTGTGTCAAAGCGCTGCTGAGCTGCCTTAAAATTTACATTTCTAAATGACACACGCACGTACGCCCGCAGGCCCACACACACACAGACCCGCACGCGCGCGGTTGGAAAAGCTGGCCAGGGTAAACACGCATTAGCGCGGGCAACAAGTCGTGTGACTCGGGCCAGTGGACCAACACCGAGGGGGACTTACGGCCTCCCGGGCTCACCTGTGCCTCCGGGACTCACCTGTGCCTCCGGGACTCACCTGTGCCTCCGGGACTCACCTGTGCCTCCGGGACTCACCTGTGCCTCCGGGACTCACCTGTGCCTCCGGGACTCACCTGTGCCTCCGGGACTCACCTGTGCCTCCGGGACTCACCTGTGCCTCCGGGACTCACCTGTGCCTCCGGGACTCACCTGTGCCTCCGGGACTCACCTGTGCCTCCGGGACTCACCTGTGCCTCCGGGACTCACCTGTGCCTCCGGGACTCACCTGTGCCTCCGGGACTCACCTGTGCCTCCGGGACTCACCTGTGCCTCCGGGACTCACCTGTGCCTCCGGGACTCACCTGTGCCTCCGGGACTCACCTGTGCCTCCGGGACTCACCTGTGCCTCCGGGACTCACCTGTGCCTCCGGGACTCACCTGTGCCTCCGGGACTCACCTGTGCCTCCGGGACTCACCTGTGCCTCCGGGACTCACCTGTGCCTCCGGGACTCACCTGTGCCTCCGGGACTCACCTGTGCCTCCGGGACTCACCTGTGCCTCCGGGACTCACCTGTGCCTCCGGGACTCACCTGTGCCTCCGGGACTCACCTGTGCCTCCGGGACTCACCTGTGCCTCCGGGACTCACCTGTGCCTCCGGGACTCACCTGTGCCTCCGGGACTCACCTGTGCCTCCGGGACTCACCTGTGCCTCCGGGACTCACCTGTGCCTCCGGGACTCACCTGTGCCTCCGGGACTCACCTGTGCCTCCGGGACTCACCTGTGCCTCCGGGACTCACCTGTGCCTCCGGGACTCACCTGTGCCTCCGGGACTCACCTGTGCCTCCGGGACTCACCTGTGCCTCCGGGACTCACCTGTGCCTCCGGGACTCACCTGTGCCTCCGGGACTCACCTGTGCCTCCGGGACTCACCTGTGCCTCCGGGACTCACCTGTGCCTCCGGGACTCACCTGTGCCTCCGGGACTCACCTGTGCCTCCGGGACTCACCTGTGCCTCCGGGACTCACCTGTGCCTCCGGGACTCACCTGTGCCTCCGGGACTCACCTGTGCCTCCGGGACTCACCTGTGCCTCCGGGACTCACCTGTGCCTCCGGGACTCACCTGTGCCTCCGGGACTCACCTGTGCCTCCGGGACTCACCTGTGCCTCCGGGACTCACCTGTGCCTCCGGGACTCACCTGTGCCTCCGGGACTCACCTGTGCCTCCGGGACTCACCTGTGCCTCCGGGACTCACCTGTGCCTCCGGGACTCACCTGTGCCTCCGGGACTCACCTGTGCCTCCGGGACTCACCTGTGCCTCCGGGACTCACCTGTGCCTCCGGGACTCACCTGTGCCTCCGGGACTCACCTGTGCCTCCGGGACTCACCTGTGCCTCCGGGACTCACCTGTGCCTCCGGGACTCACCTGTGCCTCCGGGACTCACCTGTGCCTCCGGGACTCACCTGTGCCTCCGGGACTCACCTGTGCCTCCGGGACTCACCTGTGCCTCCGGGACTCACCTGTGCCTCCGGGACTCACCTGTGCCTCCGGGACTCACCTGTGCCTCCGGGACTCACCTGTGCCTCCGGGACTCACCTGTGCCTCCGGGACTCACCTGTGCCTCCGGGACTCACCTGTGCCTCCGGGACTCACCTGTGCCTCCGGGACTCACCTGTGCCTCCGGGACTCACCTGTGCCTCCGGGACTCACCTGTGCCTCCGGGACTCACCTGTGCCTCCGGGACTCACCTGTGCCTCCGGGACTCACCTGTGCCTCCGGGACTCACCTGTGCCTCCGGGACTCACCTGTGCCTCCGGGACTCACCTGTGCCTCCGGGACTCACCTGTGCCTCCGGGACTCACCTGTGCCTCCGGGACTCACCTGTGCCTCCGGGACTCACCTGTGCCTCCGGGACTCACCTGTGCCTCCGGGACTCACCTGTGCCTCCGGGACTCACCTGTGCCTCCGGGACTCACCTGTGCCTCCGGGACTCACCTGTGCCTCCGGGACTCACCTGTGCCTCCGGGACTCACCTGTGCCTCCGGGACTCACCTGTGCCTCCGGGACTCACCTGTGCCTCCGGGACTCACCTGTGCCTCCGGGACTCACCTGTGCCTCCGGGACTCACCTGTGCCTCCGGGACTCACCTGTGCCTCCGGGACTCACCTGTGCCTCCGGGACTCACCTGTGCCTCCGGGACTCACCTGTGCCTCCGGGACTCACCTGTGCCTCCGGGACTCACCTGTGCCTCCGGGACTCACCTGTGCCTCCGGGACTCACCTGTGCCTCCGGGACTCACCTGTGCCTCCGGGACTCACCTGTGCCTCCGGGACTCACCTGTGCCTCCGGGACTCACCTGTGCCTCCGGGACTCACCTGTGCCTCCGGGACTCACCTGTGCCTCCGGGACTCACCTGTGCCTCCGGGACATTTTTCAAGCAAAAATGCCATTTATATCTTTAAATGATAAAATAATATCCTTGTGTTTTAGATCGTTGGTTGGACCAGAGAAAGCAATATGAAGAGGTCACGGCAGGCAAATCGGGACCAACATTTTATGAGAATTTTCTGACATTTTACAAAGGTAAAGGTTAATCGAGGAAATAATCAGTGGAATAGTAGATGATGAAAATATACGTGAGTTAGATTCTGACAATATCCAATTAGTAGAGATGTTACAAGCAATAATCTTTATCATTGATTAATCTGCTGTTTATTTTCTCGATTCGTTGTTTGGTGAAATGGCCACATCTTGGTAACATCTTCACATGTTTTTCTTTGTCCGAGCAGCAATCCAAAGCCCGACCACGGACACCAGCAAAATCAGTCACATTTCAAAAGCTTGAACCAGAGAAATTTGGCACTTGTCTTTAAAAAAAAATAAATAAATAAAAATCAGTCAATCAAGCGATCAATTATGTGTGATTAAGCAGTCATTAAAATCTGCTGCCGAACGACAAATCAGCATCGGCTCGTCATAAGACAACATAAAGACTTGCACTCGTGCTGACATTTGGCAATTTATTATAATTTATTATCTACAAACTTTACCTGTCTGCCTGTAAAACACAATGTGTTTCTGAACCACACAGCCACAAAATGTTTTCAAATGTGTAATTAATCGCACAGACAGTTGTGAGCTGTCTACAGCTGGCTGATTATGCTTCCCCGCTGCTCTCCTCTCTGCAGTCACACCGCCTACCCAGGTTTGAAGGCCCTTTGGAGCTCCATCATTATTTCTGTAAAAAAACCCATTTTCTCACTGCATTTGGTGTAAATTATTGCAACAATTGAGCTATGCTTAAAGGCCATTATTTATGTTCGCGCTCAGGCTGCCAGGTTGAAACTAGAGCACCTGTCTCACTTGGCCAGGGGGGAACCGGTGAAGCCCAAAGAAATAACACCACCATTACGCACCTCTGATGTGCCTGCTCTTTCTCGGCTCCCCGGTGGTGGAGAAACTGCCCTACTATGACAAGAACAGCAGCCATTTCCCTCTTAAGAAGTCATCTTTTTTAACTGTTACCTCATGTCACCTCGAAACAATCAGATCCCAATCTGTTTTTCACGCAAAAGGTTTCACTGAATTCCCATCTCTCTTTCAGTACATGATATTTATTTTCAGAGCTCCCGAATGATACAAGATCACAGGAATATGGTTGGAGAAATAGTGCCCTGGTAATTGTACTGCTTTTAAATAGCTTACATGTCAAAGCATAGGAAGTCTGTGAAGAAGAGCTTAAACTTCTTTGAGAATTTCCCATCCATACACCCATTAACATAATCCATAAATAATCCCAGTCACTAAAAGCAAGGCGATATAGGTACAGACAGCCTTTGATGTTTGTGTAAGATGAGAAATACAAGAAATAAAAAGAAGTTAAACTGAGTCTTAATGGCGGAGATGGAAGAAGTCTACGCTGTTTTTGTCCTTCACATTTTCAGTAATATCCAGCTCTGTTTGAGAAAATGCACCTGCGAACAGGGCTGCTTTCCAAGGCTGGAAATATCAAAACTTTCCCCAGAAGATTTCAGTTCTTCATTAAGCCATATATCAACAAACACTTTAGTATGTAATTATATACACATTTTGCTTTCAAGACCTGGCTCAAAATCTCTAAAACTGCCGAAATGACTATTTCGTTAATGAGCAAAATTGTTTGCTGTGATAACTGATTGAATTTATTAAATGAAATGCAAAACATTTGCTCATTCCAGCCTCTGAGGTGTAAGGATTTAATCTTTTCTTCTTGTTTATGTCGTTGTACATTGAGTATCTTTTGAGGGTTGGACTGTCGGTTGGACAAAACAATCAAATTGGGGACGTCACCTCGTAGAATTGTCCACTACCAAGTTGATTTTTCAACTGTAAAATGTCCAATGCAATGTGTCATGATGCTAAAAAAAAAAACAAAAAACAAATAAATCTGACGGGCCCATATTAAGTTTTTTTTTTTTTAAGTGTTTGTTACCTAATCAGAGTAATAGGAAATACTGGAAAAAAAAACAGACAACCAGAGGCATTGTACTTAGGCCAAACGCTGCCTATTTTAATTCACTTTGGCAGAAGTAAAGTAGATCGAAATTTTCTCCCTGAAAATGATAGAACATGCACACATGGTGCTTGTAGGAGTGAAATCTTTTGATTGGGCAAAGTCTAGGTGCAGTAACACTACAGATTATTATACAGTCAGCAGCGTACTGTATGATCATCAGTTCAAGGCCCATAGGAGTTGTCAAAGCTCCTGCCAACATTCACTGCACAGCTGTTGCTCCAGATTCATGTTGATTTTTAGTCACAAATCTAACATTTATAAAAGAAAAAAAAAAAATCCCACATCCTGTGACAATTAGAGCTCAGTTTTCAAAAACATGCAAAACTTCTTACACAAAAATGCAAACAAACAAAGCCAAAGCAAAACTCGGGTCTCAAAATTACTACGTTTGCGACCATGAAATTACAAGGTAACATTAGAGCATATACAGCTATAAAAACATAATTATGTTGCACTGTGGCTTTATGAATACTGCGGTTTTTCAAAATTAGGGTCCCTTAGAAAAGCTAAATACCTTTCTGTTAATTTTTTCGCCGTTCCCAGGCCTTTGATTCGGCCACGGCGGTGAGATAAACGTTTATAAATCACGGGGTTAGTAACTGAGACAATTTCTGCGAGCACATAAGCGTGTCTGGCCAGAATGAATATGGTTTTGATTTGCAGTGTGCACCAACAATCCAGCCAATGCTAATCGCCAGGGAAAGCTTGTGAAAACCATGATGGATTTCGCAGACATGGTTTTTAAGCTTGAGGTTTGATCACAAATCCATTTAAGCTTTTATACAATTTGGTTAAATATACAGAATCCTTTTAATCTTTTTATGTGTCCATTTTTGACCCACTAGCCTTGTTGGAAATGATATAGAAGGGGACCCTCCCTTTGATATTGACTTCTTATTTGAAACTTAAGCTCTGCAGTGCGTGTGTGTGCGTGTGCATGTGCCTCCATACTGTGGGTACGCACAGTACTTCTGTGTTTTGCTTAAGAAGCTCTGCTGGCACCAGTTTGAGATAAAAAAAACAACAACCTCTCCTTCCTGTCCTGACCACTGCCCAATCCAGTTTCCACAGATTAAACTAGAAAAAAAAACAATCTGCTGAAAAGGCTAAATGTCAGTCGGACAACAGAGGCACCGACCTGCCACTTCAACCTGCTGAGCTTAATAAGGAGGAAGATGGAGAGACTGATGTTGTTAATGAGACCAAAGGAGTCAGTTCTGTGATGATTCACGAGACTTTGCTTGTCTAATCCAGGGATCCACAGATCTGCTCAGGATCACGTTCACACCACACACCCCGATTTGTTGCAAACATCCTTATATTATGGATCTGGAAATTTTTGTTCAGCCGTTTATTTGTTTCACTTGCTTTAAGCACATCTCACTTACAGAATATACCCACTGAGTTCTGACTAAACTCAAAGTTATACTCAGTGCTACAAAAAAAAATAATGATCTTTGTCTCAGCTGCTGCCGTTGAGGCTTGAAACTAGATAGTTTTGTGCATATTGGAGGATATGTCTTTATTTGGAAGGCATTTATAGATGTCATTAATAGTTAAACAGAGTGTTCCTTTAAAGTGCCAAGAAAAATCAAATAAAATAAAGCTAATCCTCTGTCGGCAGCTATATTATCATTTCTTAAAATGTAGTTTTAAGACTGCATACTGTTTTGTGCAATCCTAAAATGTAAAAAAAGGAAAAAAATAGTCATACTGTAATATAAGAATTGAATGCTTCTAACAAGTTTGCCAGAAATGTGCAGAAGGACACAAGATGAAAGCATAAAAATGTGGCAAGATTAAATTACTTCAGGGGAATATAAAGTATTATTATCCTCAACAACTCCTTTGTTCTTCATCAGCTTGGAAATGGTCTGTGTTTTGGTTAAAACCTCGAACATACTGTGGTCATTCTGATCAGTGTCTGTAGAGACAACACTTCCCTGTTTCCATCAAAAGATCCCCCCCATCCTCTAAACAGTGAGGGCATAGTGTGTCTACCTGCACCCATGGGTGATTCCAATCCCTGGTGACATGGACCCTGCGGGAGTCAGCTTGATTAGTTCATGGGACCGTCAACCGCTCGCTGTCCTGATCGTATCCTGAGTTTCTCATTTCAGCCGTTACTGTGGAAGTCGTCCATCAGAAACTGCCAGACTCCAACCGGTTAGATCTTTAATGTGATTATTATTCCACTGTAGTAAAACATTTAGGGCTTTGTAGCACCACAATGCCCTTTAAGAATCCGCAAATATGGGGGGAAAAAAATACAAGACTGAATGAAATATAACAATTTGGCAACTTATCTTGTGAACACTACCAACACAGAGCGAAGTTTAAAATGCGAAAACTACTAACAACCGCTAAACGCTGGCTCTAAAAACCTTTCAAACTTCTATCGTGAAAAACAAAGTTGGCCATTTTCTCCCCCACAACATTTTACATTCTTAATCTCAGATTTCAGATCTCCCAAAACTGTCTTAGTAAAAATCAAAAATAAGAAAACAGAGGAGTCTCAGCCTGTCGCTGTCAGCTTTGGTGCCCCCATAACTCCACTGGAGGGATGAATGCCATTCTTCTAAAAGATACTCCTCCATGTGGTGTCACCTCATGGTTTATCCAAAATCCCCCATCGGTTTTCAGATTTGTTGAGATCTGGTTACCGCGAACACCATAGCATGTGATTCGCATGGTTTTTCATACTCATCAAACCATTCAGTGACCCCCCTCCATGTCCTATGGAGCATTGTCATCCCATTTCTCCACTCATTTTCCAGGTTTTTCCCCCGTTACCCAGCTATATCTGTATGTATGCGTGCTCCAGTTGCTGCCAAGGCTGCAGCGAGCCCGATGCTTCATCTGTAAGTGTTTACATCAGTGTTACATCAGGGTGTGGAGATGAGCACTGCAGCAGCAGGAGCAGCAAAGTGCAACATTCATATCATGAGGGTGGACATACAGCAAGATAAGGATTGCAGCAAAACTGCACCTTTAAAATCATGTCAATATCCTCCAATTTAATGTCTCAAAGCTTGTAATCAGCAGATCTCCATCAGTACATGGATATACAGCTAGAGGTGTAGCTGAATATAAAAACAGCATTAACAGGCTGAACATTAAAGAAAAGTAGAGAAAGCTGAAAAATAAAAAGTTTACGGAGAAAATATGAATGACTGCTTATCTAGCACATGACAAACAACACGTTGAATTCCACAAAATTACAGGGAAATAATTATAAGCCTTTGAATATACCATATAATATTACCAAATACACAGGTTTGTGAAACACTAGGCAGACAAAAAAAGAAAAGAAAAAAAAACTTAAAATTTGCCAGCAAACCAAACTCGTGGGGATTCACCACTATGTTAAACAACAGCTGGAGAATTCACTTGACATACTACAAAGGTTCAGTTGCAAGACATTAATAATTCAGTTGACTTCCAAAGGAAACACTACAAAAAAAGGGGGGGGGGTAGCATGTAGCCATCTGCTGCCAACAAACTGACCACAAGCAAACCTGCTGAGACCAGTGAATCTAGCCTCACAGACGTTGTCATGTAAAGCCCACATAAACTGACTGAACCGAGCCAAGGCTCACAAGTTGTATATTAACAAACAGGCAGCAATTTCCTACTTTGGAGAAGTTAAAAAACCAAAAACCAAAAAAACAAAACAGGGGATCTCTAGTATCTCAACAGGAGGGGAAGACTGTTGACTGAGGCATACTCATGTACACTGGGGTATTGAGAATAATGTAGAGCGACTTTGTGTATACAATGTGTTGAGTGGTCTGACAGCCTGGGACCAGAAGGCGTTGCTCCTTCCGGTGGTGTCGGACTCTAACTGCGGCGTCTCATACAAGGTAGGGGTCAAACAGTATGTAAGAGGAGTGGGAAGAGTCCCTCAGGATGCCGAAGGCCTTTTGCAAACATCTTTGTGACCCGAACGGAGGATGAAAAGAACCATTAGGCTATTTTTTGGGAGATGAATGGTGCTGGTTATACACAATGGGGGGGGGGGGGTGCATTTTAATGTACTGTAGCTTGAGAATGGTTCTTTTTCTGCACCCCCCAAAAAAAAAGAAAAGGCCTCTGCACTCTTACTCCATCAGTCACATGATGAAACTTTACAAAGTAACACAAGTCATCCAAGATGATTACAAATATTTGCCTGTTTGAAATTGATATGGCGGCCGAGGGAGGTTGGGGTTAGGAGCGCGGAGGTTTGCAACCAGCTGTGCAAACACAATCACGGTGATTAATGAACCCACCTGTGGGCCTCTAATGGCACAAAATGACACGGGAGCCACTGCAGCTCTGGAAGCATGAGGCACTGATTACCAACAGCAACACAGACCGATAAATATACAGTACAAACTGGTGGGTAGGTGGTCTGACAAGAGAGATAGAGACTGTTTCCGCAATTCTTTCATTTTAATCAACTATTATCAGTTGTTTATCATGTTTTATGTCCCCATGAGACATGCATATACATCTTGTTTTCATATCTGACAGCAACCTTTGGAGTAAAATAATATTATGCAATGAGAGAGCCTTTGATTGTGCCTGTATTTATAACAGAGGAGAAGAGAGAAGATGTAAAGCTAGATAAAGTGTGAGTGTGTGTTTATACAAAGGGAATAGTGAACAGAGTGTGCAAATCCACAGCTGGAGCTGCAATAAAATTCATAACTGCTTTCTGGCTGTTCTTCTTAGGTTAAAAAGATTCCGGAGCCAACGTCTCTGCAGAAGAGACACGATGGAAACATATCATGTCAGTATTAATGAGCCCTGTAAGGCGCTGACTTTCAGCCACAAGGCAAAGCACACTTTGTGTCTGGATCTCAGCTTAACAGCTGCTACTACCGGTCTCAACCTCACTACAATATCTGGGGGTTATTATTAAGAGTAGGATCTTAAAGTAGGCCAATAACTTAAAAAAAAGATGTGAAATTTATAGTGAAGTTTTACTTTTGGCATTTATCAGCATGGTTCACTATATTCACTAACTCATGAATCTTTATGTTTCAGATTCAAAACCATACCAGAAGGCTGACGTTTCAATGTCAAACACAGCTAAAATGTACCAAAGGTTTAAAAATAAAAAAGGTAAAATAAAAAAGGTAAAGAATAAATAACACAATAAAAAAAAATATATTTATATGTGACCTATAAAAATACAAAACTTTGATGGTTCAATTACATAAATATCCACTAGAAGAATGAGGTTTTGATTGATTCAGTGCTACCCGAAGGATTCCCTGTACAACATAATAGATGAGCTGCCATTTTATTTATTTATTTCTTTAAAGGAAGGTTGTTGTTGTTTTTTTTTAATCATTTTTTAGCTTTATGAGTGGCAGCCTCACAATTTAATTTATTTAGAGGCAAACAGATTGTTAATTGCTAATGATGCAAACAAACATAAAAAGATCAGCCTCTAAGAGAATTTAATTCACAATAAATACTAATAAAATTGCTGCAGCAGAAACATGGCAGTCTAGATATGGACTCACATTTTAGACACACACACAGTCACACATGACCTACTCAAATGCTGCAAATACACAAAAGGACCACATGATGGCAGAATGGGACGACGAGTGACTAAAAGCTGCTGAGAAAATTTTCCTTTAGCCGCAACTGAGGCATGTGATTGCAACCTGGGATGGTGGAGAGTTTTAAAATCTAGTTATACCCTAGATAGGAGCAGACTCTGGGCCCACAAACAGGTCTGTTTCAGAATCCTGGGATTCAGCTCCACGATGGTTTTTATCACTTTCCAGTTATTTATTTTATCTATCTATCCATCCATCCATCCATCCACCTGTATCATGACGAAGGTGCAAGGGACCAGCCAAAACCACCAAGACCATTTCTGAGTCCAAAGATCATGGTGGTTATGCTTAGAAACATATGGCCATAAAAAGAGAAACTATAAAAGGATCTTTAAAAAATAAATAAATAAAGGCACTATTTGACCATTTGTCAAGCACAATTACATTTCTTGACATATGCCACCTGGTGAGACAACTGCCTGCAAAAAATAAGTTGATACATGATATATGACTCAGTATTTAACTAATGCGACTGTACAGATGTGGTCTGTAGTCATCTCAACAAATCAGAGGTAGAATATTTACAGGAGTCAGTTGTGCTCTGCAGTATCTCAAGTCATTCCATAGGGGAAATGATTGGGGACAGGTCAGAAATAGTGGGGGTCCCTTCAAGATTATCAGAAGGAACTTTCAGTAACAGGTAGTAACCTTTTGGTGTCACTAGCAAGCAGGTGTCAGTGTTTCTATGGAAATATGGCTCTTTGGACTGAGGGAAAAGGGTTGCTACCTTTTTTGGGGGGGGAATAGTTACCATAGATTTGTGAAAGTGTAGAACTAGCATGATAGCAAAATCAAAGTATTGTGTAAAAAGACCAGAAACAAACTAGGAACAAAGAACTTGTCAATTGGTAACTATTTTGATCTTGAACCTTTGACAATGAAAATAACCGCAACATTTAAACGACTTTTGAAAACAGAAATTTTATTTTTCAAATTTGGCGAATCAACATTAAGGCAAAATTACATATAAAGCAGGCTTTTTGAGGATTAAGAAACTGTCTAACTTACATCTTCCCTACAGCAATGCAAGTAAATGAAGTCTTGAAAGTTAATGTAAACAATTCCCACAGGTGCCTTATGTTGATTGACCTACAAACCCTCTGTCTCTACCCCTCTGTGCACAAAAAAAAAAAAACGGTCAAGGCACCAAACTGTGGGATTTAGCTCTAACATACGTACCAGTTCCTAGATGCTTCATAAGAATCTCAACACAAGTGGTAAAAAAAATATTCAGAGCTTTTTGTCCACTTCTCTGTAAAACAATCTTTACACCACAGATTAATAAACTGCTTTAAAAAATGAGTACCATGACAGTCACTGGACACAAGCAGCTCATTCTGAGAAGCAGACAGATCACCACGGGAATGAGATTCCCACCATTCAGACTTTCGGTAAATACCAAACACTGAAATATATCTACCAACAAAAACTTGAGCATTTGTTTGAAATTAGGTCTCTCTAGGTGACATTAGTAAAGTACAGAATTCATTTTGACTCAGGATTGTCCAAAGGTAAAGTTTAGTATCATCAATTTTTACAGCAATGCAATGTAATTTAATCTGGCAAAGAAAAGTGCAGGCCAGTCAAATACATTTGTAATGAGGACAGAGTAAATCTGCTGTTGAAAAAAAAGTGCCTGCACTGCCCCCTTGTGTTTTTAACTGGAACCTCATTTTCAGTGTGAACACCTGCTAGGTCCCAAGCTAGGCAGCTAATACACTGAACCCAGTATATGAACACTCCCACTAGCAAACCGTCGGTGACTGTGTTGCATGGTGGGGGATGTCGGCAGCAGATTTTGATGAGGAAAAAGAATCTATGGACTGAAAAAAAAATCTATCTCTGGCTCTTCTGCATTGGTTTTGATAGTTTTGGGGGGTTTTTGACAGTTAATCATGAGTCAGACCACTGTTAAACTGCAGGAATGCAATTTTAAATTTAAATTTAAATAAAATTTTCTTTCACCATAAATATGTTGTGTCAAAAGCCCACATTTTTAAGCAGAGGAGCTTTGTGCGCCGCTCGTGTGCACACGCTTGTGTTTTCTGTGATTTAACCAGGTAGAGAACTGTTCTCCACAAGTACCACATTTGTAAGGCTTCTCCCCTGTATGTGTCCTCATGTGTCGTTTCAGGTCCGTTTTGTGGCCGAACACCTTCTCACACACGCCGCACTTATATGGCTTTTCGCCGGTGTGTATTCTGGTGTGCCTTTTCAAAGTTGTCCTGGTGGCGAATTTCCTCTTGCAATGGGAACACTTGAAGGGCTTTTCGCCCGTATGAACTCGCAGGTGATTTTTGAAAGATGAAGAATCGGCGAACTCCTTCCCGCAGGTGCTGCATGTGTAAGGCTTCTCGCCTGTGTGAATTCTCATGTGCTTCTTCATGTTCGCATGGGAGCTGAAGCTTTTGTCACAGCTGTCGCATTTGTGCGGCTTTTCCCCGGTGTGAACCCTGAGGTGCAGGTCGAGATTGTAACGCCGGTTGAATCCGTTTCCGCAAACGTCGCACTTGAAAGGCTTCTCGACTGAGTGAATGACTAGATGTTTATTCAAATCCCAACTCTCCCTGAACATTTTCCCACACGTTTCACATTTGAAAGTCTTTTCGACAGTGTGGGACTTCATATGAAATTTGTAGTTTTTGAAATTAGTCATCACTTTACCGCACCGGTCACATTTGTAGGGGTTTTTGTCGTCTTCGAAACTGCCACTTGATGTGTTCCCATCTTTCCTGTTTTGTGTTGTGTCAGTACGATCAATTGAAGTTGCGCTCTCGTTGATAGGTTTCTCACCAGGTGTTAGCTCTGTACTTCTGGTTGATGCTGTATTGTCATCCTTACATCTCTTACTTGGTTTTGTGTCCATTCCTCCATTTGATGATGTGCTCCCATCCTTTGGTCTCTTGTGTATTGTTGGCTTTTTACTTCTTGTAAACACTGTGTTTCCTTCCTTACATTTTTTATTTGGTGTTGGCTTGGTACCCCTAGTTGATGTTCTTTTCTCATCATTGCATTTCTTATCTAGTCCTGGCTCAATGCTTTCCGTAGTTTTCCTATGATTGCGTTTCTTATCTGGTGTTGGTTCAATACTTGTGGTTGATGTTTTCCCCTCACTGGTTTTCGTACTGGGGGTCGACTCGGTACTTTCAGTTGATTTTGGGTTCTCTTTTTTACAATTCTTATTTGGTGATAGTTTTGCACTTCTGCTTGATCTTGTCTCATTGTTGGGTTTCTTGCTTAGTGCTGGTTTAGGACTTGAAGTGGATGTGGCTGTCCCACTATTTGTTTTTTTTTGTGTCTTTTCTTCTTTTTCTTTTAAGTCTTGATTTTGTGCTGACATAGTATTTCTGGTTGCAGTCCTGGTTTTATATTCATTTATATTTGATGTTGGGTCAGTACTTTCAGTTGATGCTGCTTTCTCATTGTTGCTTTTCTTGTTTGGTGTTATCTCGGTTCTTTTGTTTGGTGTGGTGTTCTCATCACTGGGTTTCTCATTCAGTGTTAGCTCGGGGCCTCTAGTGGGCGTAGTGGTCTTATTGTTACATCTCTTATTTGGATCTACTTCGGTACCTTTAGCTGATGATGTGTTCTCACTGTTAGGTTTCTGACTGGGTGTTAGCTCGGTACCTGTGGCTGATGTTTTTCCATTATCGGGTTTCGTATTTGGTGTTGTCTCAGTAATTCTGGTTGAGGTGTCATTGTTATATTTCTCATCTGGTGGTAGCTCAGTACCACTGGTTAATGTTGTGTTCTTATGATTACATCTCTTTTCTGATGTTTGCTCAGTATTTGTAGCTGCTGTTGTGTTGTCTTCATTGCTTTTCTCATTTGGTGCTGATTCAGTATGTCTATTTGGTTTTACACTTCCATGGTTAGAAGTTGGAGCATCTTGGCCCCCAGCTACATGAGAGTTGTGAGGGATGAGGTGCTGGTCAGTGTTTGGTGGTGATACTGAAGAGCTCTCCCTGTCAGGTCCAGATAATGTGTCTTTGTGTGAGGTGCTGGATCGAGAGTCTTTATTTGCTGGATTCTGAGGCTGGTCAGTGTCCAAAGGCTGAGACCGATCACCGCCGACACGTCCTTCACGGGTGGGAGTCAACCAAGAGGTGTCAGTCTCCTGTTGCTGTGCAAGCTGCTGTCGTACCTGGCTGATGCATGCTTCCACATGCTCCTCTTTAACCTCTGGAGGAACTGGCTGGAGTAGACTGGGTTGTGCCTCCTGGTTACAGTGTTGTTGCTGCCAGTTCAGGAGTACCTCCTCTTCTTTATGGACAGATGTCTCTAAGAGCACTTTAGGGAAGGACAAAGAAATTGGACGGTGATGAAGTTTTTCACATACATAAGCCTATATGTAACAGTTATGCAAAAATTATTTCACAGTTATTAAAATAATACCATATTTAAGATGTCAAAATTCCTTTCTGAAATTGCATTCAAGTACAGTACTTAGGTAAATGTACTTAGTTACTTTCCACCACGCCTTGTTGGTGACAGAAGGTTGTCCAATACTGACAAGGCCATTTCCGAACATTTTGGTGCCCGAGACGAGGCATCCACTGGTGTCCCTGAGGAAACCGATCTTTTTATTCTAACGTTTTATAACAATTAGAATAATATTATAATATTTCATTATTTTAAATTTATATTTATTCAACTTCACTCAACTTCTGGCCTGTGTTTTCTAATCACCATCAACTGCAAATTAGAAACTCTACATGGAAATTAGTCACTGTTAACACATCTTCAGCTATTAACCATAATTATATGGAACATTAGGTTGTTAATATGCCTGTGTGATTCCAACATTAACAAGTTTCTGACCATTTTTTCAGGAGTGTTTTTCACTCCCCAACATCACAGAGAGTCTCTATCATCTCTATACTGAGGTACAAGTATTGTATGAGCCCTTCACACATGACTGTCTTAAACACGTTTTATGATCCAATATTTATCTTAGTTCTATTTAAACTATTTTCAATGTACCTTAATTATACAGCTTGCAGTGGACATTTTAGGGCTGCAGTCAAACGAATGACTCATTTTAGATATGTTTTACAGCTGAATAGCTCTGCATCAAGTAAATGTTTTCCTATAACGTTTAGTATAGTGTCATATGGTAAATCTATCATTTCTACAGTGTCAGTGTGTATCTAATGCCTTGTGCTCCAGACAGTATTTAGACAGACATTTATTAACCTCTGCAGGAGCCATTCACCTACTAAATGTCAGGATCAAGTGATTAGTATCGAGCAAGCATCGGCTTTTTAAATTTTTTTTTTGTATTTTAACAATCCAATAGATGGACTTCTATATATGGAAAGGGCGTCTGTGAATACTTATAATAGGTTTCTTCCCCCTCTCTGGCGCCCTAGGAGGCCGCCTTCATCACCTGGACCAAAACAACCCAACAGATGTGACCTACGAACCGAGACACCCTCCACATGCGTTGGCACCACGTGAATGATTAAAATAATAATAATAATAATAATAATAATAAGCATATGAGAGTGAACTAACAATCCGGACACACACCTGCCATAGCTACTTACAGCTAGAATCAATCACAGAATATTTCTCTTGAAACCAAACGTTCAGCCTCACCTGTTAAACTGGTCTGTCTGAGAGTTGACGCACGCCACGGTGAAAGAAAACAAAAAATAAATAAATGAATAAATCAATAAATAGAAACGTGCCCGACACCTTGGCTGGTCTAACGCGGAACTGGCTTCACTAGAGAGGAACCTTTTCGCTTTTACCGACCTGTCCGCTGTAACTTTATCTCGGGCGTCAGGACGGCGTCCAGCAGGCTACGCTGACGAGCGATTTCGGTCTCGCAGCCTCGTAATTTGCTTTCAAAGGCTCCCAGTATTTCTTGGGCGGCTGCTGTTAGTCGGTCACAGACAAACTGGCGCATACTGTGGACCGAAGACATCGCTGAATTAAAACCGTGATACTTTCTCTCACTCAAAACTTCGTCCAACTCTTCGGGCTGACCGAGCCTGTGTTCTCCGTTTTGTTTACTTCCGTATTTGGGACGTATTAAACAAGCTCTGTGTCCCATGCTGCCGCCTACTGGCCGGAGTATACAGTAAATTAAAGGCGTTTCTGTTGTTCTGTCCACGTTTACCTCAGTGAGGCTGGATTAAATAAACGAAAACACCTCTCTGTATAATGCAATACATTGCAAAAGCACCACAAACTGCAGCCTCCAAAGTTATGATATAGTTGAATGAACAGGTCTGAAAATAACTTCAACAAAAACTGATTATAACCTTTATGAAGGTGGGATTATTGCAGGACTGTATAAGACTACATTCATTTTAGCTTTGTGTACCTAAGACACTGCAAACTGAGTTGTATGTTGTCTATAAATATCTTTTTAGGTTACTTCATGTCTTTTAGGAATAACCAGGTTTCTAAAACTGGTTGTTTTATTGTTTTATCCTAAGGCAGATGTCATTTCCCATTTTAGCTGGTGAGCACCGACACTGTTACAACAGCATATGTTACCGGAAAACTTGTTTGGTCAAAAAACTCATGTACACAAATGTATGTTTGTGTTGCATTACATTTAATTAAATTGTAACTGATGGTTCGTCAACACTCATTATTATTGCCATTGATTTTTTTTTAAAAAATCAGCGTGTCATGTCTAATAGGTGACTACCTACTTTCATGTTTGAGAAACAAATCATTGATTAGATTTCTTATCATATATTTTACATATTTTAGGACTTACCACTCAATCACCATCTGTATCATGATTTTACAGATGTGTGATGTCAAGACAACAGCTCCATTGCTCCCAGGTTTGCAGGCATCCAGGTTCCATAATGGGAATAATGATTGTTTCTTCCAGTTTACCGGGATTCTTCCTTCTCACTAAACTTCATTATACAATGGGAAAGACTCCTATCCTTCTATATGTAATTTTTCAACATGATGCACCCTACTTCATCTTTACATGTTTTTGCTTTTCAATTCATGTTCCCAATTGAAATGCAGTACTTTCCATTACTTTCACAGCAGTTCCCCTTACTAGTGCCTGGGCTTGTTTGAACTGTAACATATGCCAGGGTTCTTTTCACCATTTCTACACCTCACAGATTTTTTTTTTTTTTATACACGTCATCCCATGGTACTCGTACTCCTTTATTTCACCTTCATACGGACACAGACTCCAGTGTTGCTCTTATTGTACGTTGTTCAATGCAGAACCAGACTTGAAACTGCCAGGAAAACATGTTTTGATCATTGGACCATGTGCTGGAACAAGAATGAGAATTCCTGGTAAATAAAGTCAAATAGCTGTGAATAAAACATTCCCTTGCTGACACGTGGAGTCCACAATGTGACACTTAATGAAGCATACCAATCGAGTGTACTGGTAGACATTCATCTGCTTCTTCAGGGTTGAGCAGCTTGTGAACTTTCCCCCTTGCTCTCCTATTAAAAACGCTCACCAGACACTGCAGCTACATATAAGGCTTCTCAGCCGTATGCAACTGCATGATTGTCAGGGTCGAGCTAACAGAGAACACCCTCTTTTTTCGCCCGTGTGACTCCTCATTTGAATTTGCAAATGTTCGAAGCGCCAGAAACATTTCCAACAGGTGCTGCACGCGTCTGGCTTCTCACCTGAGTGGGTTGTCATGTGTTGTTTGAGGTAACGTTTGAAGCAGAATCCCTTGCCGCAAAATGTGCAACTAAAAGGCTTCTCGGCAGTGTGAGTCCTCACGTGACCTTCTTATTATGTATACAAATAAACATGTTTGTCATTTGGCTCAGGCTGAAAATTGCTGTCTGATTCTGTGTTTTCCCAGCTGTCTGGTTTGTGTTCCTCCGGTTCTGTCACCTCTCCATGGTTGCCCCTTTGAAAATAGTCAAAGTTTGGTTCAGATAGTCCAGAGGTTTCAGATATTACACTTTTAGTTGAAATGTTCTTTGGAGGCTCTGTCTCTGCTGCACTTTGATTCGGACCGCAATTCAAAACCAGAGTCCAGTCTTCACTGTGACCGTTTCTCTCACAGGAGGGGTTCGACTTTAAGAAATTATCCTCCTGCTTCAGTGCAAGCTGTTCTCCTTCCAGAATGGTGCAGAGTTCCTCCTGTTCCTCCTTAATCTGTAGAGGCTCTGGGTCAAGACTGGAGTTCTCCTCCTGGTTGCAGAACTGCTGGTCAGCGAGAACCTCCTCTTCCTCCTTACAGACATGTTGCTGTGGGAGCTCTGGAGGGAATGATAAAGCAGTTACACTTTAGTATAACCAGGCAAAACCAGGCTTCAAATTACCACCATATTCATTACCGACTGAGTCTGGTCCAACAAAAACCAAAAAAAATGGTGAAAAGGGCCCCTAATAATTTCAAACAACCTCAGGTGATGTCTTCAAAACCAACCAACAGTCAAAAACCAATATATATTTAGTTAATTGTTATATAAGACAAGGTAACACAAATCATTTCAGCTGCGAGGCTGAAACCAGCAAATATTCGGGCCCTTTTTTGCTTGAAAAGTAACTGAAACAATTAACCGATTGTCAAAATAGCTGCAGATTAATTTGATCTTTCATTCGACTAATCGCTGCAGCTCCAAAAACTTTGCACCGGCCGTGTTTGTGGATTTTGCTGTGGCCCTGAATAGGATTTTCAACAGCCTGGCAACCCAAAATTTATTCTAATTATACATTATCTACTAACCCTTAATAAAGCTATTGGTTACATCTCATAAACCCCTTATAAATGGGGCCTCACCAGAAAGTTGTACCGCATTTCCTACTTGGGGTTAAATTAAAGAGTCAGAGAAAATACTGTGACACTAGTGCTGTGGGTAAAACCACCTCTGAGACGAACCCTGACCCCTGACCGGACTCCAGACTCTCACCCGGGCCGGTTATCGGTCGACTCTGAGCGGGACTAAAAGACAAGACAAATAAAACCCATGACTTTTCCCCGGCCGGGCTTCTCTCTGGTGTCCGACCCGGGTCTAGATTCATCCTCACCGGGCTGCTCGTCGATATGAGCGGACGCCGCGACGGTACAGACCCCGTCCGGTGCGGCTCCGTCCGGGGCTTCGGGACGACGTCCGCCACCGGCTCGTCCTCCTCGTAAACCGACGTCCTCCGGTCGGAGACTCCTGATATTTCCTCCATTCCTCCGTTTTCCTCCATTTTTAAAACGTTAAAACGTTTCGGGCCAAACTTTCCTGGGTCGCTCCAGCGCGCGCTTTCCCCTCCAGCCTCGAGAGAACAGGAAGAGCGACACGAGCTGCTTCCGGTGGAGCTTTCAAATTAAAAGCGACAGAGTCTGAAAATCCCGAGTTTCGCCCAAACACGAAGCACATTTAAACATCGTGTAAAACGTCTCTCCCAATGCACATTTAGTGGCTTTTTTGTTTTCTAACAAAAGAAAAAGTTATGGCCGGCCCTAAAATTCAGTCTTGTGTATGATTAAGGTTAGAAAATAATGCAAGCACTTCAGTTCCAAGGTGTAAAAATACATACACTTGTATCTCATCAACAATGGACTCAAAATTTTCTTATATATATATATATATCAAACATAGATAGATATATTAAAATATATCTAGATATAGATATATAGATAGATAGAGATATAGATAGATATTTGTTGGTAACAAAGCCCTCGATGCATAAATATGATGCCAGTTTGTCAGTCTCATGTCTGAATGCGCCCCTGAGTCAGTTTTACCTACATATCTTAAATCTTACAAGGTCAAACCTGAAAAACTTTTCTACAACCCTTCCAACGTGGAACAAGTTCAACTTGAATCCCAACAGTCTAATCTTACTTTGTCTAAGTTTGAACTCTTTTTTTAAACGTTTCCTCGACAGGAATTTCAAGTCTGTTGTTTCTCCCCTGCGTGGATCCTTCTGTGTAATCTCAGTCCCGTGTTATGAGCAAAGTTCCTCCCACAAAAGCTGCATTTATACGGCCTTTCCCCTGTATGGACTCTGGTGTGTATTTTCAACGTTGTGCTGACAGCGAATCTTTTCCCACACCAAATACATTTATAAGGCTTCTCCCCTGTGTGAACTCGGACGTGATTCGTGAGAGACGAGTGGTAAGAAAACCCCTTCCCGCAGTGGATGCAGCTGTAGGGCTTCTCCCCTGTGTGAGTTCGGTTGTGCCTCCTCAGGTCTGCTCCGCGGCTGAAACTTTTCCCGCAGGTGATGCAAACGTGCGGCTTCTCGCCCGAGTGAGTTTTCATGTGACTGACGCAGTTCGACTGACAGCTGAAATCCTTCCCACAAACTCTGCATCTGAAGGGCTTCACCCCGGTGTGCGTCAACATGTGTTTCCTTACCAGAGCTTTCTGGGTGAACCCTTTTCCACAAGTGTCACATTTAAAACGTTTTTCACCAGTGTGGGTCCTTTCGTGAATTTTTAACTTTAAGAGATCATAAAACTCCTCCGTGCAAAATGGACATTTGAAACGTGTTTTCTCTGGTTTCTGATCAGTACTTGCATTCTCTTGGTTTCCTCTTTCACGGTCTTTGCTTTTAGGTATGTGACAGCTGTGAGAACGGTGGTGCTCACCGTTTTTTACCGATACACCCGAGCCCTCTCTGTCAGATTCGGATTTTATTACTATAACTGAGATGTTGGACAGTGCCTCTCTTTCTCCTGCACTCTGAGTTTGGTCAGGGTCCAAAAGCAGAGGCCGATCCTCACTGTGACCGCTTCCATCACAAGCATGCCTTAACCTAAACAAATCAGTCTCCTTTAGTACAAGCTGCTCTCCATCCTGACTGGCGCAGAGCTCCTCCTCCTCGTCTTTGATCTGTGGAGTCTCTAGGCCTTTTTGGTTCAGACTGGAGTTAATATCCTGGTTACAGAGCATCTGCTGATTCAGGAGAACCTCTTTAGTACAGATACAAGACTGGGAGATATCTGAAGGAAAAGATAAAAAAAAAAGAAGCCCTTTTAGTGGTTAGGTTATAGGAGCACCTATGTAAAGCCATAAATGTATTGTACTTATCTTACAACTCAATCCTATATAAAAGGTGCCTTATCAGAAAGTGGCGTCCAGTGATCACTTGGATTATCGTTCACCCCCCGTGTTATCGGTTATCAAAGGACAGTTTAAAGTCTTACAAACCTTTCTTGTCTAGCTTTATCTCGGGCTGCAGGACAACGTCCAACAGTCTGCGTTGACGATCGATCTCCTGCTCGTACATCACGACCGCTCGTTCAAAGACTCCCAATATTTCCTCGGCGGCAGCGGTCAGTCGCTCGTTGACAAAATTCCTGAAGTACAGAGCCGAGGACATTTTTTCACCGAACCAGCCGGGATGTTGTTCGGGGCAGAGGACAACGATATTTATGATTTACGAGCTCAATGCGCCAACCGCTGCCGGACTCTAGTTCCGCACCGCTATGATCCAATGTTTACTTCCGCCGGACTCAATATGACGTTGCTCCGATTTAAAGGGAACGCGCTTCCTGTTGAAGTCGCCGGTTCGTCAGACGCAAAATGTTGATGCATAAACGACAAGTCGAGTCCAAATATGCTCGTAATAGCAAAACGGCAGAAAAATAAGAAACGGGACGTAACCCTAATGAAAAAATAATAATTGATAAACTGACACGCTTCTCAAGAATGTTTAAAATATAAAACATATACCTCATCACTAAATTTCTTTATTTCCTTTTAATGATTTACCTCAAACAAGGGTGTTTGGTCATGGTTACATTTTCTTTCAATATTTGGATTTTTCATATTGCACTGATTCAGGTAACTGCTTTTATATATACACACACACACACACACACACACACATTCTATAAATTGTATTTTAGTTCCCAATTTGATAGTCTAAATTATTTTTAAAAGCCTTCCGAGGCAGGAATAAAACACCAAGGGAGAAATGATGGAGTCTTCATGTTATCATTATTATTATTATTATTTTTTAACCTAAAGTGGTCAAATTTAAACATGTTGCATTTAAAAACACAGGAACCGTTTTATAAAATAATCCTACTGTGCATGTTTTATGTAATAGTAGAAGGTAAACTACCTTCAGCTGCCCTCCCAAACCAGATTTACAAACACGTTAAAAACACAAATAGTTAACCAGTTATCAAAATAGTTGCTGATTCATTTCCAGTCAATCAACAAACTGATTAATAAACCACCAGTTTCAGCTCGGTTTATCTAAGACTTGAAAGCAAGAACCAACAAAATGCAAACTTAAACATTACTTACATTACATCTCAAACAATTCAAAAATGCATTGCTATTGAATTATTGAACACTTTGGTGAAATGTGTCCTTGTTGGTGCACAGCGGTTTTATTTTACGTTACACTAGCATTTTTCTATATATTAAATATTACACATCTTATCAAGTGCCTTCTAGTTGATGATAAATTTAGGAAATCAATTTCATAAGACATTTGTTTAAACTTAGCGATTTTGTGCCACTGTTATTCAAAAGAAAGCAACCTGTGCAAATTTTTCAACTACTGAAATTTACTGAAGCCCGTGATATCAGGTGATGACCCCACCCATCAGTCTGTCCAAACACAACATTTACTTTAAAATCTGAAATAAGGGAAATAAAAGCCTAGATATGTCATTGTGGCTTCCAGCAAATTTTTCATACAGAGACAGCGTCAAACATGTCCACTACCTGAAACTTATAATTTCCTGGTCAACTGGACAGTTAATATGGGCTTATCTGACCAAATTCTCATCAGTCGCTGGTGTCACTTTTATTTCCAAAGTGCTACATCAAAGTCTTCCAAGATTAATCCATTATTTTCAAAAGGGGGGGGGGTCCCTGTGAAAATGGGGTACAGGGGAAACAATCCCGTTTTCACAACTTTGAACTTGCCCAACATAATGGAGGCTGCTAGGTCTAACTTAGTTAACTTTTATGAACATTTTAATTGGAGTGACCTTGAAATAAATTGACACCATGTCAAAGAATTAGTTGCTGCAGCTCCATTTCGTTCAAATGGATGACCAAAAGTTGAGTGTAAACTTTCAAAACAGCTCATCTGCATATCATCTAAAAACAGTTGGCCAACTTCTCTTCTCTGCATTAGGAAGCTGTCAACTTGTGTTTAACACATGGGGCTTTGAGTGTGAACATATCAGAATTTGCACATTTAAATATGTTGTTGTTTTGTGTTTATATATATATATATGTATATATATATATACATATATAAAAACGTACTAATTTATGAGTGAATGTGGCAATAGTGTAAAGCGCTTTGAGTGGTCGATAAGACTAGAAAAGTGCTGTATAAGTGCAGTCCTTTTGTCATTTATACAGTAAATACTTTTTTATGTTTATTTATAATTCATTTAGGCCAATTACGCTACCAGGCAGAGTGGACTTAATGCACTATGGCCAAATTAGTTCCTCTACATGACCAATTGACCACTTATAGGTTAGGTATGATTTCAGTCAATAAAGATTTTCTTTGGTTAACTACAGCACTAAACTTTGTTATACAGAGACATGTGCTTCTTCAGGTTCGAGGAGGTTGTGAAAGCTCTTCCACATGTCTTGCATTTATATGGCCTTTCACCCGTGTGGATTCTGTAGTGGACTTTCAACGTTGTGCTGACATTAAATCTCTTCCCGCACAAACGACACTCATAAGGCTTCTCCCCCGTGTGCACTCGGAGATGCCTCGACACGGATGAGCTCGTGGCAAACTCCTTCTTGCAGTACTTGCAGCTGTAAGGCTTCTTGCCTGTGTGAATTTTCATGTGCATTTTCAAGTCCGTCCTCATTTTGAAACTTTTCCCACAAATGGTGCACATGTGCTGCTTCTGGCCTGTTCTAACTTGCTGGCTGTTGTCACTGGTTGGTTCTATGACTGAGGAGGGATCTCTGTCCGATCCAGACTCCAACCTTAAATGCGGTTCTCTCACTGACACACTCTGAGCCTGAACACGATCAAAAAGTAGAGTCTGATCTTCGCCGTAGTCACGTTTGTCATAAGTACGACTAAGCTTGAAGGCTTCAGTCTCCTGCTCCTGTACAAACTGCTCTACTTCTTGACTGGTGCAGATTTCCTCCTGCTCCTCTTTAATCTGTGGAGGCTCTGGGTCCAGACTGGAGTTCTTCTCCAGGTTACAAAGCTGCTGGTCATTGAGAACCTGCTCCTCCTTGTAGATATATTGCTGTGGGAGCTCTGGAGGGAATGAAAAAGTAGTACTCATTAGTGTAAGCATCAAAGATAGGGCATCAACTAACAGCTATTTTCTTTATTGTTTATACTAAATTTTATTTTCTGGATTAATCGTTTAGTCAAATGTCAAGTAAGAGGGAAAAAACCCTCAATATATCCCTGAAACCAAGGGTAGATCTTCAAAATTTTTTTTTTTCCAAATCCAAAAAAAAAAGTATATATATAGTCTACACACAAACACAACAAATTTTCTGGATTAATCATTTAGTCAAATCTCAAGTAAGAGGGAAAAACCCCTCAATATATCCCTGAAACCATCTTAGAAACAAAAAAAAATTTTTTTTTTCACCAAAAATCCATCCAAAACCCATCAGTACACTCTTACAAATCCTGTATATTTCAACTCTTCTTAATATTTCTATGCTTAGATTGATTTATTTGTGTAAATTAACCGCCTCCGTCCAGTTTTGTTGACAAGTTTACAAGCTCTCGCCCTAATCGCCTGCTTTCTGAGAGGTGGGTGGGGGGGTATTTTTTTGAACGGAAATTAAAATTCTTGACATTTTTGATTGAGTTTGCCCGAGGTCTTGATGAAGCCACGTATATGTACGCGTGTAAGAAAGAAAGAAGACCGAGGTACCGAAAACAAAAATGTAAAACCGAACCGACGTATTATTCGGCGGCCATTGAAAAAATTTTTACACAAACCGGTCCACTTTTTCCTCTGGGTTTTATCTGGGGGACGATATCCTGCGCTGGCGTGTCTGCGCGCTCTTCTCTCTTCTCTTTTTCGGATTTTTTTTTTTTTTTTCAATATTTTCGTCAGCGGCCGTCAGTCGCTCGTTGACAAACTTTTTATTTTTTTTTTTTTTCAATTTTTTTTTTTTTTTTTTTGAACAAAAACAAAGTTCAAAAAAAGCGGGGACCGACACTCAGGCAGCGCGCAGCGCTCGTTATCCAATCTCGCCTCGCTCGCTCGTCTCTCTAACCTTCCCCTCGCGAGGGGTGGTCGTAAGGTAAAAAAAAAAGGAAAAGGTTCCGCTACGGTAAACAATTTATTTTGCTTGCTTTTTTTTTTTGATTTTTGGGCTGTTATAAAATATATATATATATATATATGTGTGTGTGTGTGTGTGACCCACATATCATGCGCGTTTTAAATACACACTGTAATTTCGCAGTGTAAAACGACTTCTGCTTGGTGTTACACTATCAGGTTCCGGCAGTGGAGACGAGTTGTTGTTTTGTTCCGTGGTTATTTGTGGCATTAAATAGGCAGCAGTAACTGCACAGGGGTCTGTTACTGCTCTAAACTATGCACAGGAACTTTCTATTGTGTTGGGTTAAAATGTACCCCCCCCTCTTTTATTTTACTGATACGTTGTCCTCGTCAAAAAACTTAAAAATGCAATATTCATCTACAAGTACTGTACGAAATAAATGTTTAAAGCAATTTTTATATTCTCCATTTCGAATAGTTTTCACAAAAAATAAGAATTGTTGTTGCATTCGCAGCCATGTTACTTAGAAAGTTCTGATTTTGCATACAAGTATTGTGCCAATAAACCTACCAACATTACCGACCAGTCCAGCGAAAGACCGGTGTAGAGACCTTGATTCTAAGCCAGCATGCAAACCAGAGTGAAAGGCAGCTGTTTAACATGCCAGCCTATGGGCTTGTGCAGTTCATCAGTACAACTGCAGGGATATAAAGGGTAATTGTAAATGGCCTAACATTACTAGAGGGTTTTCTCAGCTCATCGGAGTTCACAATCCCATCGTCCACACCGATGTAGTGTGCACAAATAGTAAAAAAAGAGCACTGATTTATGAGGTCAGTCATTTGAATTGCTAGTGACCATACACTCGCTGTGAAACAAAAGAATACCCCAAGATTTGGGAGATGACAATAGTTATAGAGAAATAATGTTGCAAACAGAAATATGAGTAACAAAATCATATCAAGGACGGAAACAATGTTAAAATAGATTTTTTTTTTTTTACATTCAATTACAGAGATGTAGTGTTGGCAAAAGCTTGATAGTTTCTCCTGTATTCACTGATCCTCTGGTCTTTTTTTCTTTTTACAAGAATGTGATTGAGAGAAACTTTTCCCACAAGAGCTGCAATTATGTGGCTTTTCATTTCTGTGGGTTCTTGTATGTTCTTATGCCATGAGCCCCGACAACTGAACCATGTCCCATATACTCTTCAAATACAAGGCTACTTGCCTGTGTGTGATCTTGTATGTCTTGCCAACTGAGACACATTGAAGTATCTCTTCCCACAGGTGTTGCAGTAATATGGCTTCTTACCAGCGTGGGCTCTTCCAGTGTGGACTGTCAATTCACTACTGAGTCTGAAAGCTTTCCCACGTGTTATACATAGATGGCTTGTCTCCAGTATAGATTCTTGTGTGCTGTTTAAAGTTTGACAAGGGACTAAATCTTTTCCCACAAGTGTTGCAAAGGTACGGCTTCTCGCCCGCATGCATTCTCATGTGGACTTTGTAGTCACTGCCGAGCCAGAAATCCTTACAAGAATACGGTTTCTCATCTGTGTGGATACTCATGTGCCTTGTCAGTATTGACATGCTGCTGCAGGTGGTGCAGGGATACGGCCTCTAACCCATGTACGTTCTCATGTGGACCAGCAAGCCACTGCTGGATGTGAAGCTTTTCCCGCGGGCTTTACAGGAATATGGTTTCTTGCCTGTGTGGGTTCTCACGTGGACCAACAAGCCACTATTAAATCTAAAACATTTCCAACATGTTTCGCAAGAGTACGGTTTCTCACCTGTGTGGACTCTCAGATGTATATTTAATAGGGACTTACTTATATACATAGTTACTGCGGATTCTGCTTTAGTGATGACTCTTTGACGTTGACGATGCGTTTCTAGTTGATATTAAGTCTCCGTGCTCGCCTCTTTGTGATCTTGGTTCTGTGATCTTGGTGACTTGGAGGCTCTGGTTCCAGACTGGACTTCCCCTCCAGGTCACAGGGCTTCTGGTCAGTGAGAACCTCCTCCTCCTCCTCCTCCTCCTTACTGGCACATGTTGCTGTGAGAGCCCCGGAGGGACAGCAGGCAACTAAAGTCATGGTGTAAAAATATATATATATGAAATAAATAAATTAAAATATTAATTAAGAAGAGTCTATGTTTACACCAGTAGGGGAAGGGCATATAATTTTGATTGTCATGTTAGCTTTTTAAAAAAGATAATTAAGCTTTTACAGACCTATCCTGCATAACTTTAAATCAGGTTTTCCAAACGTTTTCCAGCAGTCTGCGCTGACGATCGATCTCATCCTCGTACTTCACCATTTCCTTTTCAACCGGTTTTCACTAGACTCAACTGATATTGTTTACTGCTCTCGAATGTGTTAATCAAATTTTCATAAAGACACCGACGTCCGAGAGCGACGAGAAGTTAAGCCAAGCAGCACTTTCCCCGATTGTATACGGGCACGATAGGCGAAAAGGTTTAACAACAGTTCCGCGTATCCTGTTTGTTTCCAGGGGGCAAACATATAAAGACGGAATTGCTTCCGGTGGCTAATTTCTGGTGCCGGACGATGTTGGTTTGCGTTTAGTAAAAACAGTAATAATAATAAATGGATAATGGAGATGTTTGGTTTTAGCTCGGGTCCCGCGTCAACTCAGTTCTAGTGTCCCCTCGGGTCCTCACACGGATTATCGATGGGAGCTTTTTACTGCGCCATATGCAGGCAAACGACGTTCACCGGGAAGAGACATATCTTCGGAAAGACCCATCAGAGCAGACTCAGGGTGGTTCTTCTCAAATTCTTAGAGAAAGTAAGTAGGTCGATGTCAACCGATACGTGCTGTTATCTAACGTTTTGAGTATTTTGTGCTCATTTTTGTCCTCCCCTTTGCTATCTGGGTACTAGCCCTGATGCTAGCTGCAAACCGTCGCCAAATCCAAGTGGTCAGGTCCTGTCAGTATAGACACTGATATTTTTTTAGCCTTTTGTTTTCAGTTACATATCTTGTGCTACCTAAAAACTCAAAATGCTGTAAGGCCGCTAACATATATAGCTGGGATTGATTTAACGTTAACCAGTTTGATTAAAGATGGAGAATATGTGACCATCAGTAGGTCGCATAAAAGTGGAATCACAGAATCTGTCCCCATATGATTGAGATGTAAAATCAAAATGTTTTTCGTCTGTGCTACTTGTTCTACTGTAACTGTAGTAATAGCTGTAGTAAAATATCTAGTACTTTTTACCTTGAATTATTTGGCTTACCCTACTTTATGATATTGATGTAATCTTATTTTGTATCTCATGTACTATAATACAGTGTTCTTTTTTGTTTCTATTAAATGGACTATCTCATGGTATGGTGTATTATTTACCACTGTATAGAGTATGCACCGTGCATTGTTTATTTATATAGTCTAAGGTATTTTAGACTTGAATTCCTTGTATAATTTGTTTACTTTTTTGTTCATCATCTGTAAAAATGAGCAAGTATAATTCAACAACACAAACTACAGCCCCCAAAAATGACCTAATCAACATTTTAACTCTTTTGAAGGTAGGATTTATTGCAGGGCTTATGATTAAGACTTCATCAGATAGGGTAGAGTGCAATTTTTATGTTTTGTGTGTTTGTTTCATCCACTGTCTCCCAGGTGAAGGAAGCTCGCCGAACACTTAAAAAGCCCCAAGTAGAAAAGTTTGATTGCACCCAGCACAAGCAGAAGTTCTGGTGCTACTGCTGTGGGCTTGAGGTTGAAAGAAACGTTACAGATGGCAACATGACTGTGCTGTACGGAGGCTTATTAGAACACATGGCCACGTAAGTTTTATTTAATTAACTTTTATTTATCTTATTTTTTTGTTTCAAAATGCTTTGATGACATTTTTTTAAATATCTTTTTTTTTTATCTCCCTCTCCTGCTTTGTAGGAATATGTATAAAATATGTAATTTGCCAAGGAATGCCCACACTTTTGCATACCTGTATACTGTATACCCAAACTGACAACTATACTTTTATCAAATGTCTGTTGGTGTAACAAAATTCTCATACTCGTGCTTTTTTCCATTAAAATGTTTGTGATAATATGCTTCTGTCCCCTGATCGCTGTTTGACATTTCAAATGTACTTGGTTTCAGACCAGAACACAGGAAGAATACGCACAAGTTCTGGTGGGAGAATAAGGCTGACCCCAAGCTTAGAGATAAGGTGATTGTCACAGAGGAGGAAACTGAAAGGTAGGCCCAGTGAGCAAAAAGTCTACATTGGTAACGTTTGGAAAATAAAAGATTCTCTGCATGGATTGTTGTTGTTTTTTTTTTTTTTTTTCAGGTTTAAAGCTGAGCTTTCAAACGTGCTGGAATCATTTGTGGAGAAGGAGGATGAATTCATTAAACAAGTAATGCACAATCAGTCCTTTTTTAAACATTTTTTTTAAAATTAACCCTAATTTCAATGAAAACTATGAGTCTATAGCTGTGTTAGCAGCTCTGGGATTACCATTAGCATAGAAAAAATGTCCTAAGGACTGATATTTAACCAAATTTGATATCTGATAGCTTTTTTTTTCTTGTTTTTCTTCAGCAAGCTGATTATATCCGGTCCCAGGAGAAGCATCGTCAAGAGGTCCTTCAGTCTCTTTTAGAGGTTTGTTTTCCAAGGATGCAGTGGCAGTATCCATCACTGTGACTTGGCTGTTGTATTTAATGACTTTGAGTTGCGCGTCATACCATTTTCCAGCTAAACGATTATACAAAGCAATGAGCTCCTGGAGAATACATTTAACTCTGAAAATAGCTTTGGCTGGTGAAACTTGTATCTGGAGACCAGGGTGGTGTAAGGAAAAAGTAATTTTCCATATCAGGTTATGATAAAAGTCAGATTGTGATTGTGAATAAAGAGGTTTAAATTAACATTTGGGGCAAAGAAGCATGTGAGGATTGTGAGGATGAATGCTGAGATGACGTGTGGATAGCAGACAGACTTCCTCTGTGAAACACTGTTGGCTTTTCCTGAATCAATGTCAGCGTGACGCAGAGCCGGAGTTGTTCGATGGACCCAACAGCACGGACATGTCAGCAGAGGATTCTGTCAGGTAATACGGTGTCTACCTGTGAAGTATTTACTTTTTGTATTGTATCATTAGTAGCACTTGAAATGACTTTAGTATGTTTTGGGTTGATCTTGTTGTCCGGGGAGCAGCGGTCAATTTACATCTCAGGGATCAGACCAGCAGCCGGGTAGCAGCTGTCTTGAATCGATGGTGGAAGTATCGTGGGCAGCAGGACAAGGCCTTACTTTCATAGGCTATCAGGTAGGCAGACAGCTACAGTATAATTAAGAAAGTGTTTAATCATAAACTCTTTTTTTTTTTTTTGACACACAAAACACAGTCACATTGTTTTTTTTAATCTCTGTTACAGGATTCAACAAACAGTGGAAATGTTCATACAGGTACAGTGACTAATGGATTTTTGTAACAGTTAAGTATCTAAACTTATCTCTTACCTCTTATACTGCTTATCAGTGTTTTTTTTGTTTGTTTTTTACACAGGACAGTAGTTAAAGAACCACCTTAGAGATGGCGTTTGCTGTTTTATAAGGCACCACTCCTTATTTTCCCTGAAGCTTAGTAACCCTGATATACTTAATTAAAAAAAAATGTAATAATGGCTCCAACAAACTGGAGCACCTCCTCTATACAATGCTGTGGGAAAACCTGATTGACTGTTTGTGTGTTTTATTTTCTGCTTATAGTAATATTGCTTTGCCGCCTGTCACTGAGGGTTATTGTTCCTCAAAAAACATTACTTTGCATCCTGCTTGGTCCTGAAGCAGACAATGCATTTGGATCTATGTAAGGGTTTCCTTCGATTTAATGTAAAATTTACCAATTTCTTATTGTGTTTTCCATGCTTTTCAAACCTTGTGCAGAAACCCAGTGTCTCCAGTGGTTAGGAGCTCAGTTCATCTCTTGCATGTCGAGAGTAAGCATATGGCCTCTCTGTGCCGTAGGTGCTGTCCCCCCTTGGCTCCAGGAAGATCCTCTGGAAGGGACCTCCGCTGCTACAGCACATCCAGAGATCGGTCCATCGCTCCAAGAGTTCCTCAAACAGAGTAGGAATCACACACATGCTGTATTGTGTAAAATTTGTTGTCAGCTGAGCAATTTGTTTGCTCAAATAAAAGGCTCCAGCCTTGATGATGATTTTCATGAGAACTGAGCAATAATGTGTTATTGGTTGCTGTCCCTTCACTTGCGGGAACCAGGGAGCTGTGTTTGATGACTCATCTTGTACTGTGCTGTTTTTTGACCTTTTCTTTGCTGCCATTTGTTTTATCATGGCAACCAATTCAAAATTTTAAAAAATCATGCCACTTAAGCGTGATCTGATATAGGTCTCTGATCTTAATCTTCATAGGTCTCAATGCTAAAAAGATTTTTTCTATGTAGACTTAAGGAAAAAACAGTCAAAATCTCACAACGATCGAAACAGAATTAAAATTGCCTCACCTGTCTTTTGCCAGAGGAGCAAGAGAAGCTGAAGAAGCTGCCGCCAAACAGAGTAGGGGCCAACTTTGATCACAGCTCACACACAGACGCCAACTGGCTTCCCTCTTTTGGTAGAGTATGGAACAGTGGCCGACGCTGGCAGTCCAGGTAAAATTACACCTCTCTTCACTACATCATAGACTAAAATAAAATGATTGTAAACAACCTTCACACTCTATCCCATATGTTTTTACACACTTACAGGCCTTAAAGTTTGATATCCTGTGTGAGTAGGTCTGTGTGTGAACAAAGAAATAACCAATTTGAGATTGTTAATCCCAGAATGTAAAATATTTTTGTCCAGTAAGTTTTTCTACTCTACCAGTCACTTTGGTAAATGGTCATCAGTGTGGATGGAAACTTATTGCCGGAAACATGATATGATGGTTAATTCAGATGTAGAGAATTCCATTTTTCATGGCATTACGTAGTGAGTTTGCCTACTTATAACAAGAAAAATTGTGGATACATGTGTAGCACCACATTATTTAGTCAGAGCTATGTGAATAAGCAAGTTGCATTCTCTCTGTGGTTGTTTGTACTTAAACATATTATTCCCCAAACTAAATATTTAGACCTAGATAGTACAGAAGTAAGGGTGTAAGAGCACGATAAGAATAATTTTTATCTACAAGGTGCTGTTGATGACCTTCAGTTATCTTCGAGGCAGCTGAGATTTTCGAAAGTAAAAAGGTCTGTGCATGACAGCCATTTGACAAAGGAGCCAATGGAAATAACCCTATCATTATATTACATTATATTAGCTAGAGATGTCTTTAATACTAATGTAATTCATTACTGGTCATCATTTCAGCAGCATAATTTGTATTTTTTAGTATCCCAGTAGTATTTTAGCACTTCCTAATTCAAGAAAGCCGCCAGAACTACTAAAACATTTTTAATGCAATACATTGTACCATATTTTATTAGTGTATGAGCCAGAGTTAGCCTAATAGCAAAATTCCATCTCTTGTTCCCAGCCAAACACTAAAAAGGCACATAATGTTTAATTTTTTTTCCAACAGGCATCAATTCAGACAAGAAGAAGGCCAGAAGAACAGACAAAAGCGGAAGAGGGAGCACAACACAGACGGGTCAAAGAAAGCAAAAATGACTGATCATCTGCCAAATTCTGACAACACTTAAAACTGAGAATGCTGTGTGGGAATACATGAGTGAAGGGATGTGTAGTACAGTTTGCAAGATGTGAATGAAGTTTTATTACTGTTTTTTTACTACGTTTACTTGGTTGTAGTGCACAGGCTGACAAGACACCCAACTGTTAGCCATTTAACCTTCTTACTAACATATTTGGGAACATTTGCAGTAAAGATATTAACTTAGGCATAGTAAGCAGTGCCTTTTGGGTATATTTTTGTTAGAAAGTTACATTTTGATAAATGATTTTTTTTTTTTTTTGTATAAAAACTGCATGGCACACTCATCTACCATCGCTCAACAACACCCTGCTGCATACTCAGATATTTAAACCAGTTTTTATTTAATCAAGTGGAAATCAGTGACTTCCATCAAAAACACAGAGACAGAAGCCTCATTGATATTCTGTTTCAGCTCACATTCTCCCACCAAGTACAGGACTCTGATCCGCAAGTTACTATGCTTTAGCTCTTTGAGATCCAAGGACAACGTGACTGTTCAGGCAAACAGTAGGGGGCGCAAGACATCAATAACAAAGGCACCTGCTGTGTTTCAAGAAAAGAGTTGATATGAAGGCAATCTGTTAAAGCCAACATTTAGATAAAAAGACAGTAAAAACTCTATGTCCTCAAATAGAAAAACATCAAATATTTAATAAAGTCTTTTTTGCAGCTGAGTATTTTTTGTCTCTCTGATTCTGATGTGTTAGTATTTTTTTGAAAAACAATCCTGAGCTGTAATACACATAATGAGAGCAGCGGTTCTCACTCTCTCTACAATAAACACATCTGTTTTTTTACAGTCAACCTTTACACCAAGTGATTAGTTGTCATTTCCCTTTTTTTTAGATCATGTGAAGTGATGAAATACTGGGAAATACTTAAAGGCTGCATATGCAAATTTTCCATAATGTGATAAAATGTCAAAATAATAAAATATTCAAAAGAAAGTATTGTACATCTTTTGTCTTGATAGAATCAGCAGTTTAGATTCAGTGCTCCCTAAAACAAGGAAGGTCAACATCTTTTCTCATTATTTATCATCAGTAGAAGGATGTTATTTTCTACAAGTAAACCTTTAACATAAAAAATGAAAAATGAGGAAAAGAATTCTGAAAATGGGACTTTCCAAGAGACAAGTGTCACAAAATAGATTAAAGAAATTTTTGATAGCTTGTTTGTGATAGGTATAATGATATGGCTCTAATCTTTCTGCAATAAATAAAGCACCTAGGATTAAATAAAACAGATCTAGGATTAAAAAAAAAAGACCATTACTGTGCCAAGTGGAAAATCAGCACAGAGATGGGTGAATGGCCAAGAGCAGTAAATGCAACATCCTGTCCTCCATTCCCAGAGCTTAGACTAGGCCCTTCTTTTATCTCTAAAGGCCTCCGCCTCTCCTCGGCAAAGTTTAATCAGGCCCCAGTGTGCTCTGGGCAGATGGGCGTGGAGCTCAGGGAAGCCGCAAAGCAATATGGGGATACAACGTGTAGCTGATCTATTCTTAGCTCTGTGACAACATGGCTAGGGCTGATTCAGTGCAGGCGGAAGAAAAGAAGGGGGCCACCATCTATACATTTGACAGCAAATCTAACCCGAATCTATATAATTTTGCAGTATATGTTGGTGTCAGTGCTTTATAACGATATAAAAAAGTGTTTAGTAGAAAAGTACATGGTTTGCTGTGGTTTTCTGTTAAATATTAGAGGAGCTACCAACAGCACAAAAGTCATCCTTTAACAGTAAAGAATGGGAGGAGAGAAAAAGCACGTGTACTGGGCGTTTCTCGCGTTAATCCTTCGACCAATCACGGAGCGGGGCCTTTGAATAAATCTGCATATTTTAAACCTCGGCCCGATCCCCGGGCGCCGATTGGTCGAAGGGAACCGAGGCGACCAATCGCTTAAATGACAGGCGCTCAGCTGGCCGCTTGGCCCCGCCCCCTTTTTTTTGTTTTTTTTAAATAAGACCTGGCAAACCCCGGAAACGTTGTCGCTTAAAGGGACAGGAGGAATTTCCAGGCGAAGGTTGAAACAACGAAAACAGCTGCGAGCAACACACACGAAAAAATAATAAAAAAAAAAAAAAGGACAGGCAGAGAGAGGAAGGGACGTAGAGAGCCAGCCAGCGAGCCAGCTATGTGGCAAGACGAGACCGAAACTGCCCGAGTGGTCTCCGCGTCGGACATCCAGAGCGGAGGCGGCTAACGTCTCCTTTTCGTTTTAGCCTCCGAAGTCAACGTTTAGCTACCTGGAAGCCGACGACGCAGCAGACAACGCGACGGAGAGATAACAATATATATATATATATAAAAGAAAAGGCCAAACTCCCAGACGACAGGGACGAGTCAGTTCAGACTCTTCCCCCCCCCGCCGCCGCCGCCGCCGCCTGCGTCCTCCTTTTTTATTATTTTGGCCCTTATTCGTCAGGTGAGTAGGCTTTTAAAATCTTCTGAAAATCTTCCGATCTGCCCAAGCTAGCTAGCGCTTAATCTTCCGCTCCGGGGGGGAACTTTAGCTCCGTGTGTGTGCGGGAATGGCAGAAGGGGCTCGGGGGGGGGGGGTCGTCTTTGGACGTTTCCGGGTGGGTTTTTTATTTTCGGTTAAAACGTTCGTACTTGCGGGTCTTGACACTCGTGGTTTTGTGTCATCCGTGCGTGAAGCTGAGGCAGAGAATGAGTGGAATCCAGCCTGAACCAGCTGATGACCCGCCAGTATCTTGCAGGGTGCAGGGTGTAGAGGGGGGCGTTCCCCTGCTTTGTCTGCTCTCCTCGCTGTTTCTTTATGTATGTTATGTGCCTGCGTGCACTCTGCGGTGGTTAGGAACAAAGTGATTGAAACCCAAGAGGATCGGTCGCCGTTATGGGTGTGTGTGTGTGTGTGTGTGTGAGAGAGAGAGAGACAGAGAGACTTTGTGTCATCAAAATGCATGTGTAAATATTCTTTGTTGTTTTTTTTAGTAATAACTGCACCGTACACTCATGCCCTCCTGGGACCGTGCATCTATGGGTTGTGTGCAAGAAGGAGGGGGGATCACCCAGCGCTGGCATAAATCTGCGAGATTATGACTGTAGCTCAGCGGGTGCAGCGATGATCACTGTAGAGCTTACAGGAGAGAGGACAGCGTTGGGTGCAGTGGGCGTATTGTTCTCTTGGATTGCACTTGGGAATTGCATTGCATCATGCTGTGATGGGAGCACTGATGTTGGCACTGAAGCCTTGTGACAGTATACGCAAAACCTAATGAAGGGTCAAGAGTCAGTTATTGCAGTGTTATTGTGCTCAGCCGCACTGCACTTCTTCCCATTGTTCACTCAAGCTGGGCCTGGTGGCACTGACATACACATTAGGCACACGTGTATGCAGTCACACTCACTCTACATCATCCATTCAACACACGTGCATATGGGAATCCACCAGCTGCCCTACATGTATGTAAAAAGGGGATTTCTTTACACACACACACACACACACATATATGTACACGCATTGCTGCAGCAAGTCTACATTTTTCTCTCTCTATTACTTGTCCTTGTGTTGGCCTGACAGACACCCCCCACTCCACCTCTCTGTCTGTGAGAAACCAGTGGGCTTTGTCCTCAGCTGAGTGTGACGTCATGCAGATCTTTGCTGTAACCAAGCCTGAAGGCGAGGTGCATGTTGTTAAGCAGTCCTGGGTCTGGGCTTGTCCTGTGCACAGTCATGCTTAGACTTAAGTTCTTTCATTGCTAATACCCGATAGTATGGCATTTCAGGTGAGACAAAGAAACCCAGAAAACCCTCTAACATTAAAAGACAAGGAAGGGCGCTAGGGATCAAAAACTCAGCTAGGTTGAGTGTGGGATGTTTTTAGCGTGAAAGGAAACCAGTGACAGGAATCCCCAGCAAAGACTGCCTGCTTAATTCAAAATGTATAACTACTAACTACTACATTAAGTTAAGCATTTGAGAGTGTGGTCGAGTAGCTGTGTGTTTTCTCATAATAACGTACAGGGCCACCAGCGCCTTGTTAGGTTGTTTAGAAGATGGTTATGTAATGGTCAATATGGCACTAACTTGAGACTTGTAATACTGTAAGAGCCCCAATCTCTGTCCGAATAGAATAGGCACAGACTAGCCATGTTAAAGCCTTTGTCAAACATTGGCCTGCAAGGGGGTCTTCATACCTTGTCTGCAGTTCAGTTTCAGTATACAGTTTTATTCATATGCCATTCAGCTGATGCTGTATATTAAGGAATCCAAGTTATGGCACACCATTCATGCTGTGGACCTCTGTGCATCCGACCTTTTATATGCTTGACCAAATAGGTTTTACTTTACATACCTCTTATGGCCATCTGGCTGATTGGTTATGTTTCATGGTTGCGATTCTCCTTTTAGCGTCCGTGCCCGGCAGTATTTTGTATCTGTGTGTGTGGAAAGTGGGGGAAGGCTATAAAACGCTTTGAGCTGATGAAGGCTTGTTGTCAACCCTCCAATGTGTCTCTGCAGGATTTGATGTCAGAGATTACAGATGATTATGTGGGTTAGATCCACTACCCAACAATGCTCTGGGGCTATATTGATCTTTAGTGTGTCTGTTTGTGTGTATGTGAGGGTGTGTACATGCGCATATCGTACTTGCATCCTTATGAGAGCTGAATTACCTCTCTTAAATAAAGAGCTATTTAGCCATCAAGGATTAAATTTAAGGTTAAGAGAGGAGTAGCTCCCCACAAATGTAGTTATAGCCTGAGGCCATCACTAAGGACCAGTACTGACTGGTAGACAGACAGGAAAATCTTTCTCTTGTCTTAAAACTCAAAAATGCCACCTCTCTCTGTACCTCTTTTAATGTAGTTTTCATTTCTATATGTCAGTATAAACCTTAATGATCTGCCATTGCTGTGTAAAAATAAAGGGTTTCCTTTTCACATGACCCCTTATGTGCTGCACCAACAGGTTGGAAGCAACGCTAATAAAAGATCTCTTTTTTGTAGCTTTCAGCCCAGTGGCTGGAGATTGTGCATAATATATTTACGATTAAAACATTTATCAAAAAGATTAAAGGCAGTATCTTGCATTACTGGATGTTTTTCATTGCGTAACCCCCTCGAGGGTCCAAGGCCTGGGTTTGAGAATCACTGCAAAAAGGAACCAGTTATTACCACTGCCTGCTAAAAGATACCTCTTTCAGTCCAGGGAAAGAACAAAGGCAAAGTTTCGATGAAACATGAAATTAAAAAGAGGGCAGGTCAGAGGGCAACATCAATTGTGAGGGTTTCTGTGTCATTTCCACCTGAATGGTAACCAAATGTCCTCACACTTAAAAGTCTCGAAAGAGAAAGCTTCTAGAGTGAACACCTTTCTCTGGTAGTCACCTCTGCAGAGGTGTATTTTAAGGAGATGAAGACATTACAGGAACCACACTTCATGTTGTCTTTAGGATAAAAGCATGTGCAAGAGAGACAGAGAGACAGAGAGAGAGAGAGAGCAAGTTTAAATCATTTTCTCTCCTTAATAACAGCTTATTCCTGAGCTCCCGAAATAGCACTTGTGCAGTTTTGACCGGTGCAACCTTAACCCTGAGACCCTCACCTCTGGTCTTTACACACATTTGTACGCACATACACACACAAATCCACACACTTACTAAACCCAGCTTCAGGCTTACCCATAAAGGTCAGTTAGTCCACTTAACAGTCTGTCAATAAGAGCAACTAGATCTGTAGTGTCCATGTGTTTGCAACTGTGCATTGACTGACTGTGATTAATAGATTAACCTATTTATAGGACATGGAGGGGAATGCTAATGAATTCAAGGATGCCTGGAACAAGTGAGGCTGTGGAGGATCTTAGTCTATTGACAATTAGACTTTAGCAAATAATGAGGGAGACACCTAAGCAGTATTTATTAAGGGTCTGAGTCATTTGAAGTTTTATATTGTAATGTGTTATTTCAAAGTCCAGTCTAAGTGGCTCAAACAGCCAAAAGGGTTTTCACAGGTGAACCACCATGTTTGATCAGGCCCCTTCAGCCAGGTCATTTTAATATATTGCTTCTGATTGACTGAAGGGTGGATACCATTTCTTAGATGCTGGAGTTGACTAAATTGTGGAACTAAAGAGTGAATCAACATAGGAAGAGACAGCCACAAAATCATAACTTGATGACGTACCTATTCAGAATTTTATAAATCAGTTTCTCGGCACACATTGCCTCATTGAGGCTTAGTGCAGTAGTGAAATGCCAGCAGAATGGAAATATTGAGAACTGGCTAAAAGCTAAAGACTAACGACTTGCAAATATACTGCACTATTTTATGTATCTTAGTGTTCGAAAATCTCACAGAAAGACTGTGCTACTTCTTTCACTTCCCTTTTTCACTCTCATGTTTCAATGACCGTAGGAAACCAGCCTTGCATCTTTAGAATGACAGTCTGGATTTTTCTCTCATGTTAAGTGCTCCGTCTTTGTTTAAAGGATTTGGTGGCTAGAGGCAGCCTGCTCTCCTTTATTCAAACACAGCTGACAACAGAAGTACAGAAAGAGATAAAGAGGAGGATGGCAAGGCGACAGTACCACCTGCTGAACAAAAATCAACAAGGTTTGACATTACACCCTGAGAGGCAGAGTGCAGCTCTGTGCAGTGTGGGCAGGTGAAGAGTTTTGATCTGTGACTGTCTTTGACTTTGCGGGCAGAACTTTTAAGTTTACATTTAAGTCATTTATCAAGAAAAAAATGCCAAACACTTACTGTAGAGCTCGAAAAACAATGAGCCTGTTGATTAATTAGTCAATAGAATAAATCAACTAGGCAACAAAAAAGTAATCAAGTATTTTGATAATCAATTAATTGTTTTTCTCTCTTTTATTCAAATGTTCCTAATACCCACTAGTTCCAGCCTCTCAGTCAGGATGATTTTCTTTGCTGTCTTATTCAATAGTAAACTTAGTATTTTTAGGTTTTTTAAGTTAGTAAATAGTGTTGTGTTTAAGTATTTTCCATTTTTTCGAGTTGAAATAATTATGTGGAAAACATTCAAGGAAATCATTGCCAGATTAACCAATAACTAAAATAACTGTTAGTTCCAGCCTGACTTTGTACGTTCAAGTATCTCAGAGGAGAGGATTTGCAGCTCTTCTCCATTTAAAATATTCTTGTACTGAATATTTTTGCATTTGGAACTTTTGGTTGGGCAAAAACAAACCACCCTAGTTGGGGGCAGTGCCACAGTGACCACACCCATGTACAGATATTAAAACTAGAGAAGCCACAGTTTTGCCTTGCACTATTGTTTGCCAACTCAATTTTGCATTAATATTCTTTTTTGTTTTGGTTTTATTTATGCAAAGTACTCTAAAGAAAAATAGTTTAATATTTATTGTTGCTGATGTGCATTACATGTATTATTTGTAATAACATACTGCTTTGGAGCCCCTATACTTGTAATTAAAACGAGTATGAATAAGGAAAAACGTTGGGTGTTATTGATATCACTAAAGCATCTAAAATCCAGTGTTAGGAGACTCATAAGTGGGTTGAGTTACATACTTGACCCTAATGAATGACTTGGCACACAAATACACAAGTTAAAAATAAAATTCTATGTAAGTAGCCCATGAGCCATTTAGCCTGTTGAAATGATTTCCACACAACCCAGAATCACAGAGTAGATGTTGGAAGGCAGTATATATAATATAGGTCAATAGAGCTTATCAAGCTAAGACCTGTTCACTCTCTGCCCCTCACCCCATTGTCCTTGTCTTGTACCCTCCGTCCATTACTTTCTGCTGTCTTGTCATTTGTCTCGTTCCCCTCATCTGCTTTTATTCCCATCTTTTCATCTTGCAGAGGCTGAGTATTTATGACAGGACTGTGCCTTTCACTTAAATTGACTTTTACATAGAATGAAAGAACATTCTACTTCATAAAACCCTGACACCCACTCTTGGAAAATCAATAATATTGTTTTACACACTAGATTCGTTTGTTTGGATTAAATAAATAACAGTAATGACCCTCAGGTAATGACAAAACATGGAAACTTCTTTTGCATATATGTTTGCAATGTGTATAACTGAAATCGAAACTGGAAGTATATTGGTTTCACATGAAACAGCTACTTGCCCAGTTATGCTTTCCCTGGTATTAAAACAACTCAAACAGTTGTGTATTTTTTTGCAGGCCTGAAAGCATCAGTACATCTCATGTCCTCTCAGAGAGTTTTAAAGCTGTGGTATACAGGAAACCCCTTCAAGCACTACAGGGCTGTAAGAATTTTATGTCTGTGCATTTGTCCTCCATGGTCAAAACCTAAGTGAAGTGACTGCTAATCATATGGTAGGCATACGGAATAAAAATACAGCCCTGACGCCCTTTGCTCATCATTGGTGCATATCTGTGTCTTAACTTACATGCTCATGGTTGTGGTTCATTTGTGTGTGTGTGTGTGTGTGTGTGTGTGTGTGTGTGTGTGTGTGTGTGTGTGTGAGTGAGAGTGAGAGTGAGAGTGTGTGTGTGTGTGAGTGAGAGAGTGTGTGTGTGTGTGTGTGTGTGTGAGAGTGTGTGAGTGTGAGTTGGAGCATTTTCTCCCAAAGAGACTTATTGTCTCAGTTGGAATAACTATAGAAATCAGAAGTAGGTAATTAAGTTATTAATAGAGTAAGTTAGCCTTCCTGAACTGAAGCCTCTTTATAGCCATGCTAAGGACGTGGCTCTCAGCCCGGCAATGTTGGTCGGTCGGTCCATTAATGTGGCCCAGAGTGAAACATTTAAGAAACTATCGGATGGATTCTCATGATATTAGGTTCCGATTTTTGTGGTGCCCGAAGGATGAATCTTAATTACTGGTGAATCCTTGGCTTTTTTTTCAACTAGTTCCATCAGCAGGTCAAATTTTTCACTTCATCCTGTGAAATATCTCAACATTTACCAGAAGGATAGGCATAAAATTGTGTGTGTGTTTGTATATATGTGTATGTATGTGTTTATATATATATATATGTGTGTGTGTGTGTGTGTGTGTGTGTGTATGTATATATATGTATATATATGTATGTATATATATATATATATATATATATATATATATATATATATATATATATATATATATATGGCTCCTAGATGATGTAAATAATGTTGGTGATGCCATTGTGGTTTACATTTGCATTTCTGAGTGTAACTGTTGGACAGATTTCCTTGAAATTTGGCACAGATCTTCATATGCCTTACATGATACATTTTTAATAACCTTGATGGTTCCTAAACTTTCTGTATAGTGCAATGATTAGGTCAAAATATTTGTTTGTTCAATAGTTTGGTTCATGGATGAATAGCTGCAAGTCTAATGACAATCCCCCCAGACTCAGCTGCACATTGCATTTAGTGGGGAACTAAAAAAGAGTTAAACTAAGATGTGGAAAAACCTAAACATTAGCGGTTAAAGGTTTTGGCGCTGAATTTGATACATTGACAGCCTTAATAGAGAGACATAACAGCACATCTGTGGATCTGTGTCCAAGTTATTTAGGTTGTCTGTGTTTTGTCTGGTTGCTTATTTGGATTGTGATACTAATATAGTGTGTACAGCCCTACCTTTGGCTCAAACACAGAGCAGCGACTCTTGTGGTTCCAAAGCTGCTCATTATTAACTTCTGCTTAACAACCGCAAGCGTGTGAGTTTGTGTGTTTGTGTGGATGTGTGCGTGTGTGTGTTGTGTCAAACTGATCTCGGGATTAACCCTAGCCGGACCTCTCTCCACCCTACACCCTGTAATGTCCCCCAAACCAAAATGGATGGGCCGTTGGCTGTGCGTTTATAATCATGCACATGTGCAAGCTTCACTGGTCTTTTACTTTAAGTTAACACTTCTCTTTAGGTCATTGTAGAGCTGTGCTTTGATTTTCCTCATTCTAGACATATTCTCTTGTTGTAAAATGATCCCACCCCCCTAACAAATGTGGGCATAAATGAGCTCTAGCTGCTATTGCAATTTTCTCCGCCATCCACTCTGGCAAGGAACTAATCATCAGTCAGGTTGGTTGGTTAAATAGTGACTGTATGTCCAGGTTAGGCATTAGTGAGCTACATAACAAAGAAAGTGGTTTTTTTTTTCCTCTTTCCCTTCACTGCCCAGATGGAAGGCTAGACTGCTTTCAGCAGCTACCAGTCTCGGGCAGCGCAACACCACGCTGTGCGAGTTCCCCAAGCATGAAAGGGAAAAAAAAAGGAATTGATTTTAAACTGAAGGAAGATGCACAAAAAATATTCAAAGGCCAGGGGGAGGGAGGGGAGGAGAGGAGAGGAGGGGAAGACAGAGTCACATAGACAAAGAGGTGATGTTACAGAGAGGGAGAGAGAGAGGGAGGTGAAAGGACAGGCAGCCGAATTCGGGGTGAAGAAGTGAGGCCTGAGAGGGGAGGGGAGGAGAGGTAGAGAGAGGTAGAGAAAGAAAGAGAGAGAGAGAGAGAGAGAGAGAGAGCTTTATTTCCTGTCCTCCACGAATAGGCTGCATATTTCTCCGGAACATTCCATCCTCTGAGCTGGCCCGGCGTGTCACCAAGACTCAGGGTGCCACACTCCTCCCCATCTCTGCATTTGTTCCCACTGCACTCTGTCTCTTTCTATTCTCATTGTACATATCTGCCATTACTTGATTAATGTCTTCTCTTCCCTTTTATTCCCATCCTCCATCAGCAAAACTGAGCTAACTGTGGAGCGTTTTGTCCGGACTTGTTATGACCAGACACTCAAAGGCATCACAGAGTAAAACTCTACTCCTGTAAAATGGAAGGATTAAATACTAGGAAGTTAGATCATAAAAAGTAATAAAACCATGAGGAAAAAAAAACTTCAGCTCAAGGTGTGGATGAGCAGGTAAATATACACAATGGATCATAATTGTTAATATTTGATAATGGATTATGTTGAAAGACATCAACTGGAGGACACCAAACAGGATGAAAATTTACACTTGCCAGTTGAGGAAATTTAATCAGATAACAGGATACACAAAGGAAGAGTTTCCACATTTGCCGAACCAAGTAATTGCACAGTGCTGCTGGATACCGGGGTAATAGGTGAATGGTCGAAGTGTTTGCAGAAGTGGATGGAGAGACATATTTGGTAGTGGAAAAACAAACGAAACTTATTTCAGAAATGCTTTATTTGGACAGACCAGTGTTTAAAATGGACTAACAAAAAGTCTGTGTTCAGGAATGTCTGTTTGCTGCATCTGCCCAATTTGAACGTAACCCCAAATCTGAAATGTAACCCTGATTCTGACATAATAACGCAAAAGCCATTTGGGTTTTTTATTGGTCAGATATATCTCGCTAATTTGCTTAGGAGGCAAAAAGAGAAAAGTACGCACACACACACACTCACACTCACACACACACAGACACATACACACACACACACACACACACACACACACACACACACACACACACACACACAAAGAATTTCTCCCTGTGCAGCAAAGTCAAAGGATTAATCTTAAACGGGCTCTCTGTCTCTTTTCAGCCTTGTGAGCGTATTTATCAACAGGCAGCTGGTCAAACATACCCTTCCAGGGAGAGTTCATCTCATGGGATTGTTACAGTGCTTTAGAAATGTAAATATAAAGAAACCGCTCTGGGAATGAGGGAAACAACTTACAGGAACCAGCTATCTGATAATGATGGAGTTTTGGTCGTGGGATTATGGTTGAGGTTATACAGTTGAACCGGCATGTAAGCATCCCAACCTACTGTGAAATCCAGTTGCCCGAAGAAAGAAAGTGGGCTGTACAGGTCGCCGCTCTGTTGAGAAATAAGGACTGAAATGTTGAAAATAGAAAGCAGTTAATGTTATTACCATGTGGTGACACATAACTGAGGCTGTTAAAAATAGAAAATGAAGACCAAGACAAAAGGCATGTGCTGCATAAGTGATAAAGCCAGTTTTAAATTTGCACTTTACACTTTGATCCCATCAGTGGTTTTAAACTGAAATAGATGGGTGTTGATTTTATCAAAAAAAATGAATGAATAGAATAATTAAATGGCTTTAATTCATTCTCGACAGTTCAAAAAAGGGGGCACATGGTATATTTCAGACACTTAGGCTGATGTTTAGACACCCATTTCAGCATTAGTTCTGTCTTATTACATTATGCATACTAATGGCATTAATTGTTACAGTAAAACTAAACACATTGAATCACAAAATTCAAATGGATTTGAACCAGTGACTCAACAACCCATTACACGTAATTTCCCCGTAAAATATTAGCTGTGAATATTGGTTCAGCACATTGGGGCTTTCCTGGCGTCCAGTTTGGCTGCTTCGCTCTCACCACACACTAGTGTTAGAGATGTTCACCTCTTAAACACACATAGGTCTCCGTGTGTACGACCAACACACCCTCCTACATGCCATTGGACACAGACACCAGCACATGCAGCAATCCACACCTCTTTAAGCATGCTCAGTGTTACACCCCCCACCCACCCAACATACAGACACATACACACACTTTCCTTTCCCACCCTTCCTCCACCTCCCCTCTCCCTCTCCTCCTTTTGTTCGCTCTCCTCCACGAGAGGGAGGGTGAATTGGACCTTGTATTCGATATTTAAAACTGGCCATTTAAAACTGTGACTAACAGGCTTTCTCAAGGAGGTTTTGGGCTGCCAGAGTCAAAATGGAAGTTCTTCAGTTTTTCAAGGCGGTGACTGTTTAGAGATGGTGGGTAGAACCCCCCCAAACCCCCCAAAATACACAGCTGGTGTCACTTTGAGAGGCCTTGGAAAACAAGGTATTTGTCTGTGTGTGTGAAACAGTCTTTCGTCTGCCCAGATCGGAACTGCTACCCTGTTGTAGTCATATAGACAGGACGAGTCAAAACAAACACTGCCATGCTCTCACATCAGCATTGCATCAATGCATGTGTTTGATGGAATGTGAGTCAGTGTGTGTTTTCAATGCTTCTTTCTCCTCAGCTGCACTCAGAGTGCCCTTGAATGGAGGAGGGGCCTTGATAGAGAAGACACACCCCTTTTTCCCAAATATGGAAGACAACATGGGCTCTTAAAGGTACAGAAATGTGCGTATGTGTGTGTTTGTGTATGCTGAAACACAAGATCCTTAATACAGTGCTGCTCACAAGCAGAAAGTCCCCATTATTATAGCATTTGTTTATTTATTTTTTGCAAGCTTTGCTGTCAAAAGTAGGTGGTCGGCCTGTTTGACGACAGAAACCTTGTCTGATTCCAGTCTTCCCCTCTCAGTTTATCTCCCTCTGTCTTGCTGTCTCTGTCTTCTACGCCTTCTGCCTCCCCCCTCCCCACTCTCTCCCCTATCCCCACATCTCTATATTTGGAGGTATGTAGCTGAAGACGTGTCTTGTTTTTCAAACCTCCCCTCTGCTCACTTTTTTACTGTTCTCTCTCATACACACACACACACACACTCAAGAAAACAAGTGTGATATCCTCCCTCCCAGACCTATGCTGCATTCATGCACTAAGAGATGCATGTAGCAGTGAAGCAGTTACTTGATTCATCAAGTTGTCCATCAGCAGAACATTAATCTGCAATTGTTTTGATAATCGATGCACCCTTTCAGTCAATTTTCAATCAAATAAACTAAACACTCCACCTCAAATCTTATTTAAAGTTTTCATTTAATCTTGCCTGAAATAAACTGAATATTTTGTGGATTCAGATTGTTGGTCACATAGAACAAGCAATTTAAATACGCCACGCTGTGCTCTGGGAAATTCTAATGGGATTTTTTCTGGCAAAATGTTTTATCCATTAATGAGGCTACTAAAATGCAAATGTGGAAGCCAATATTTACAGCATTTGGTCTGATGGCTGCAGGTAGCTTCACTTCCTGCCTACAAATATGTTAAAGTGTAGCAAAGTAGTTTTCTTGGATTTGCGATTACAATAAACTGTATTTCTACTTACTTTGTGATATAGATAAAAACCCCAGAATCACACATTAAGCTATGGGATCTTTAACATCTTTACATACACTCTCATCATATAAACTCTGTCTACACACATGTCTTCTCTATCTTTCTGTATAACAGGGGTAATATAGCAGCTCAGCAGCAACTGGCAAGTATAAGTTTTCATCCTGTTTTGGAAACAGAAATGTGGCGTCATGAATGAAAAACCGAGCAAGAGATAGACATAGCTGAGGAGTTAGGGAAAGACAGTGACAGACAGTGGCTGAAAAATTGAGAGACAGATACAAAAGGTTAGCTCACATGTTTTGACTGGCAAACACTGGTTAACAAGTCAAACCTGGTTTCCTAAATAAGGATAAAGCATAACCGGGTTTGTGTGTGTTTGTTAGGCTAGGGAAAATTGTGTGCTAAATATGTGATCCTGATGACTTTAAGTATGTTTTGTGCACATTGCTTGAACTTGAGTAATCTCTACCCACATTGTGTGTGTGTGTGTGTGTGTGTGTGTGTGTGTGTGTGTGTGTGTGTGTGTGTGTGTGTGTGTTTGCGTGAGAGGTGAGAGAACGCACGCAAGTGCATGATGTACTTGCTCGCTCTGTGTGTACTTTAACCACACCACTCTGTTCAAAATAGTTCTTGCCTAGTCAACATGCTGCTCCTTATTAGCTCACAGATGGCAAGACACACACACACACACACACACTCACACACACACACACACACACACACACACACACACACACGGATGAGGGCGGCTCCTGGTACTCAGCTGATAAACTTCTTCACATGCACTTCATTCTCTAGCCGTAAGCCATTTTATTTCATTCTATATACTGGGTGCCTTTGTGTAAGTGAGAGAATAAGACAGCAAGGGAAGAGGGTAGATGAACTGCACTGATGTTTGTATCTTCATTCTCAGAGGCATTAACTCCTTTTATTAAGTGTTGTTCTTTTAACACACATGCAGGTAACACAACTACACACCGTGGCTAGCACACTATGGGAAGAGATTATAAAACTTTACCACTGTACACAAAAAACATGCTTGAAGCTGTCAAGGACACACATTTAACACATAAACACACATGGTGTTTGGGAAAGTGCTCTTTAGTCAGGCCCTTTACTTCTGCAGAACAGGCCGAGCAGGAGTAAGTGGGCGGAGTATCAGCTCCCCCCCCCCCCCCTTTCACTCTCTCCACCTGGCCAATCAGGAACTCAGCCAGGACAGCTGACCCCCAGTTTCTCTGGCCAATCAGCTGGGGACCCCCCCCCCCACCAACCTTTTCTTTCCCCTGTATGCCTTCACTGCTGAGTGAGCAAAGCACACCTTGCTCTATCAGCTGAGAGGAAATGGGACAGAAAGAGAACTGAGAGAGAGAGAGAGAGAGAGAGAGAGAGAGAGAGAGAGAGAGAGAGGGGGTAGGATTGCAGAAAGAGTTGAAAGGAGGGGCCTGAAAGTAGATAGAGGAAGAGAGGAGAGGTTGAGGAAGAGAAGGAATGGGAGGGGAGGAAAGGGGCAATTCCAGCATGTGCAGTGGCTTTTGTATTCAAGATATTTTGGAGGGGCACGAATGAGAGAAAGGAAGAAGGAGGGCGGGGTGGGGGGGCTCGAGAGAGTGAGAAAAGCAGAGGGAGGGAAAGAGTGAGACGGGTGGGGGCTGAGAGTTACTGATTGGTTTTTGATTTGTGTGACTGAGGGTGAAGAGAGGTAGACAGGGAAAAAAAACAAGATACTGAGGGAGAGAGAACTAGTGCAGGCTAACCGACATCCTGACAAAACAAGCAGAGGGAGGCAGAACAACTTGACTTTCCTCTCTCTCTCTCTCTCTCTCTCTCTCTCTCTCTCTGTCTCTCTCTCAATACCACCTCTTCAGGAGGAAGGAAGCAAAGAGAGACAACAAACCGGGGAGTCGAGAGAAAGAGAGAGGGCAGCCTGACCCAGTGGAAATAGAAACAGAGAGGAAGAGGAGAGAAAGAAAAGGCAGCAGTCACCTATCCAGCAACCAGACGAAAATAGAGGAAGGAAGGAGAGACAAAGAATGAGGCAGCGAGATAAACTCCATCTCTCTAAGAGGGTGAGTGTCACAAGTTGTACAGCCGTCAAGTCAAGTGTACTAATGTTGCTCCTGTTGATTGCTGTCATATTGGCAGCTGGGCTCGGGTGACTCGACGTCTCCTAAAATGGCCACATGAAAGGGAGGCAAGCAGACAGATAGACAGATAGACAGGCAGACATATAGACAGAGGGAGGGAGGGAGGGAGAGACAGAAAGGGACCCCGTGTCAAACAGCATTCTCAGCAACTATGTCACTGAGCCAGCTTAGTTTAGACTGCCCATGACTCCCCAGCCTGAGTGCTGTATGTGTGTTTGGTGTAACACTGTCTTGCTCAGAGGTTTGTCAGTTTCAATCAACTTTACTTCTCTCCTCCTGCCACCCTCTGGCTTCCTGTCTACTGTCTTTTGTCTGACACTCACGTGCACACAAACACACACCCACACACACACAAACACACAGTCAGCTGTCATTCAATCCCTTTGTACACAGTGACATCAGATTTCTAAAATGTAGATGGCTCCTGTAATCTAATCAACAGGTGAATGCTTGCAGGAGCACTTGGCAACTTTTTTTGTGTTTGGGAATGTGTACATACAGTGTGCGTGTGTGTGTGTGTGTGTGTTTGCGTGTTTGTAAGTGTGTGCATGTGTGCATGCGTCCGTGCGATTGTTTATCAGCCTCCAGACACGGGCCCGGGAGCAGCCCGGGTGGGGTTCTACTGAAAGTTGATGAGACAATCGAGGCATTTGGGAGGCTGCTAACCTCATGCTGATGCTATCACGCTTCTGTTATAGGCTGAGTGTAGAGGGTGGGCTCAGGACACAAGGGGGGGGCAGAGTGCAGCTGAGCCGCTGCGGATTGGGGTTTTCACAAATGCTCATTCAAGATGAAAGCTTATGTCACTGATTGAAAAGAGGTAATGTGGGATATACTGTAACATGGAGAATTAACCCCATTCAAAAGCCAAACACTCACAAGTGCCCCCTTCTCTCATGAGCGGGTAGTCAGAGCATTGTCAATTTTGCGTGTGAGATGCTTTGGTAACTAAGCCAACATGTGACAAAGCCTCTTGACATTTTTCATAATTTGATTATTGGGTAATTTTTTTGGTTAACTAATAAAGTTGCCTACTGTGTCTTGAAAGAAAGACGTTCAATAGATGTTACCTCACAAACAGGTTTATTTTTGTTTGTTCATGTATTTAGGATAAGAAAAAAAAAATGGAAACACAAGCCAAGCGCTCACAGCCTCGGTTTTGTTTTGATTACTCTGGCACCTAAATTGGTGCACAATATCCTCTCTGGACTATATCTGCCTCTGCAACTAAACTTGTTTTTATATTAAAGGAGAACGCTGGGGAAACGGAGCCGCTAGGAAGATTTTGATTCAGACGTCTGTCTGCATTGGATTGAATGAATGCAAATGAAAAAAATGGAAGAAATTAAAAGAGAACATGCAATATTAGTGTCTAGTTTGCAACTCTGCTGGGTTTTGAATGTTGTAGCTCTACACTACTACATACCTGTATAAAGTATTATACATTATGAACGAAATCTTTGTACTATAATAAATGAAAAGTAAACATAGACGGCATTAAACAGAACAGCTCCTTTTCTCCAATAAACTATATCTCAAGGGTGAAGTACACATTTTTTACGCCTTGTTTTTGTATATGCTCTCATTAAAGAGCATATAAAAAAAACCTCAACTATGCAGTGTCTGTATCTGCTGCACTTCTGACAAGGATTGCAAACAAACCATAGTTAAGAGTTATGGTAAATGTTTGTTGCATACCCTCGTCTTAAATTTTTTAAATAGCTGAAAGTGATGGTGCTTTGAATGTTGTGTGTCTGCGTTTCTGTGCGTGCATGCATGCATGTCTCCTCTGGTTGGTGCGATGAATGCATACAGGCCAAATGTCTGGGTATTTTCTAAGGATAAGTGCTGACTGTGAACTCTGCCACCTTCACCTCCATACATTTTACCAAGAGCTGGTTTCTATGTCAGAGCTGTCAGCATACCTTCCTCATAGAGAGTTTGTGTTTACTGTTGTGTGTGTTTGTGTGTCTAAGTGTGTTTTATTCCACCTATGTGAAAGCTTTTCAAAGTTTACAGGGTTCATGGTCTTTTGCCCGTTTTGCAGATTTTTTTGCACACTTTGCTCTTGTTGCCACTCCAATAACTGATGTGTCTCGGTCTAACAAGCTCTCAATAGGCAGCAGAGCCAATCCAATGTACAGGTTACAGATACATGTAGATCAGCACTTTTTCATCCATTTGTGTTGGCCTTAAACCCCCCGTAACGCCACCTCACTCATGATGCTGAAATAAGATGCCTCTGCACCTCCTGATGTGCTCACAGTCATCTGACCCAAGATTGTTGGCCTGTGACCTCATGACCACAGTCTTCTTTGGCCTTAAGGCTGCACACACACCCATACGGACACACAATGGTGCTTATGTGCAGGCGCGTTTGCATTCTTATGAACACATATCTCAACACTACTCAGCAGCTAAATATCCTCCTTGTAGGATATGACCATCTCCTGAAAAAAATGTTCAAGCGCCACAACAGGCATGTCTCTAGTTAAAGTGCTGAACCTTCTGACTTCAGTCCTTATATGTGACTGTAAGAGTGTTGGTGTTTCCTGATGCTGTTCCTCAGTTTTAGTTTTAGTCCTCAAAAACGTAACACAGTAGCCAGATTAGGTTTTAGACTGCAAAAGAAAATCCCCCAGACAGTCACCATAATGTTATATCTAGAATGGCAATTTCCTTTATTTTCTGCCATGCGTCTTGGCACTAAATATACAGACAGAAGTTCTCCCCTCAGTGTCCCTTCTCTTTTTTCCTATTTAATGCAGTTGGAAAATCATTTCTCAGATTTGATTATTAACTAATTCTGTTTGAATGTTTTCATAAGCATGACTCAGTCTACCTTCATTTCAATCCAGAGCTAAAGCTCGGGCCAAGGCAAACTGGACTTTTTTTTTATATATTTCATCTATTGGTCCCATTAGTCCTGTAAACTACTTAAGTGGGTCTACATGTCATTAGGTTTCTACATTTTATTTTGGGGTTTTTTCAGTATTTATAAGGATTTTTTTATTTGTCTTTCCTCCCTCTTTGTGCATGAAAAATAAAACCTAAAATGTGACTGAGTAAAACACAACGAGCTAGAGCTAATTAATTAGTTATGTCTGTGGGTTTCTTCCTTGCCAAAACTGTTTTGAACTTTTTAATTATATGTTAAGTCTTATGATTTCATCGAATACTGTTTTCTTGCCACAATCATATACAGTGCATTCCACTGTGCAGCTTTTTTGCTGAGGTAATCATTTACGCACTTACATCCTGAATAAATGACTGATCAGAAGAGGGTTCTGGTGGCTTTTTTTCCTGAAAAGGATCACTTATATGCAAAATATGCAGTTTCTACAGTTAAAATGATTAGGCTCTGAGCTAACTCAGAACTGCTGCTTTATTTACTGTATGAACACTCTCAGTTGGCCCTAACACTGTTCAGATCTATTTGTCCCTGCTGTATTTATACTTTAATCTAGGTCTTTGGCTTGACAGTAGTTTCTGTCTGTTCCCCATCCTGTCTCTCTTTCTCTCTGGTTGTTTTATTCTTGTCAGGTGTTTCTCATTCCTTTTTTTCAGGCATCTCACCATTTCTGTTCTTGCTCTGTCTCTTTCCGGATGACGGCTTGCCGTTCCACTTCGAGTGATGCTAAAGATGGCACGTTGAGATTGCACCTGTCCTGCCAATGATGTGTCACCTCTTCATGCCTCATGTCAGCAACATTTATTCAAGGAAATGAGAGATTAATTTTTAGAAATTGCCATTAATAATAGCTTGAAAAGAGACTGCGTCATGGTTTTATGTAGACAAGATCAAATTTGTTTCATTTTTCTCATTTTTGGGGAATTGTTCCAGTTTACAATATTCAAGAGTTCTTTAGTCCTCAAGTCTGAGTAGGCACATACACCGAGCAACCTGAAGCCCTTTCTCCAAGTGTCTCCCCTCCTCTGCTGGCTCCTGGATCTAGCCTGAAAAGGGGCTAGGAAGCCTCTGCCAGCCTCCTGCTCAGCTAGTTCAAAATAAGGTCAGAAATCAAGTGGGACCTAGCACAGGGCCTTTTGGTGCTTCCAGTGAGCTCTGACACAGGCATTATCTATAAATATTCTCTGCTGACTCCTCTCCAATTCTTCCCCATCCCCCACTCCCTGTGTCCGCCCCTGGGCGCCCTTGCTCAGGAGAACTCCACCTGTCATCAGGGGGACAAAAACATGAGGAGGTGATTCCTGGCTTTGTGTGGAGTGAACTCACACAATAAGTCATGCCGTCTATCTTTTGTCATTTGACTTTGTTTTGAAGTAAATCAGATATCCCTGTTTGACTCAGACAGCTCTGGTTTGGCCTTACAGCGTTCCCTACCCTGAGAACCAAGAAATTAATCAAGGAACCTGATTTAAAGCTTTTGTCTTCCAAATGTCTTGGCTTGGGCAGCAGGTGATACGACTGTTTTCAGAATTTATAGAGGCATTGTCGTTTTCCATCTTGTTCATATTCAAGTAGGAAAACAATGAGTTAAAGCACAGGCCATTTTGTGGCATTTAGGCTATGAATGTTAGAATACTAAATAGTTGTTTTTTTGTTTTGTTTTTTTCAAATGTGTTGAGTTAAATGCTCTAAATCCGCCCCATCTTGTTGATTTATGCACATGTGTGCACTACTGTAAAAAGTTTTGTGGTGAATTTTGGGAGAAGCCATTTGGTTTGTACATAAGTCTGTGCAGCCTGGTTTTTCCCAAGCGTAGCGTTGAGTGACTCCATGGAGACTATACATCAAGTGACTAATTACAGGTGACCAAGGTTTTGCTACTGACATTGCCTCCATGTGATTCTTTGTTTGCTGTGATAGGAAAGCACAGATGCCTGATGATATACCATTACAGTGTAGTTGTATATAATCAGGTTATAATATATATGGGGGAGTGAAGGGTTAGTTTCCCCCTATTTCCCCTTTTATGTTACTCTGTCTGAATCCTCCTAACTCTTCGGTCATCTCTAACAGATAATCACTCCTTTCTTGTCCAAGTTGAGGACCAAATGAATGGAGAATATGGTTGGAGAAAAGATATGAAACACAGTATTTGCTCATATAAGCACTATTTTGTCAGCCAAGCAATTTAAATACCTGCCCCAGGTCACCTGGAGTGCATTTTTGTAAGTAAGACCCCCTGTATTATGTATCTACTTTTTATTACGTATTTGTATAAGAATTTGGGGATTCTATTCAGCATCTCTTAAAGTTCCACCGGGTTGATTCATTTCAGATGTGTTTCATTCTAGTGGGAAATACTCAACGAACAAAGCTCATTATTTACAGTTCCCCTCTCTCATCAGTTTTTATTCTTTACTTGACTGTTAGGCCTTTGTCATCAGTTCTATGTGCATAACAGATCTCTTCATGTGTCATCACTGTTTCTTCATGATGATTCAAAAGGAAATGAGAGATTAATTTTTAGAAATTGCCATTAATAATAGCTTGAAAAGAGACTGCGTCATGGTTTTATGTAGACAAGATCAAATTTGTTTCATTTTTCTCATTTTTGGGGAATTGTTCCAGTTTACAATATTCAAGAGTTCTTTAGTCCTCAAGTCTGAGCAGGCACATACACCGAGCAACCTGAAGCCCTTTCTCCAAGTGTCTCCCCTCCTCTGCTGGCTCCTGGATCTAGCCTGAAAAGGGGCTAGGAAGCCTCTGCCAGCCTCCTGCTCAGCTAGTTCAAAATAAGGTCAGAAATCAAGTGGGACCTAGCACAGGGCCTTTTGGTGCTTCCAGTGAGCTCTGACACAGGCATTATCTATAAATATTCTCTGCTGACTCCTCTCCAATTCTTCCCCATCCCCCACTCCCTGTGTCCGCCCCTGGGCGCCCTTGCTCAGGAGAACTCCACCTGTCATCAGGGGGACAAAAACATGAGGAGGTGATTCCTGGCTTTGTGTGGAGTGAACTCACACAATAAGTCATGCCGTCTATCTTTTGTCATTTGACTTTGTTTTGAAGTAAATCAGATATCCCTGTTTGACTCAGACAGCTCTGGTTTGGCCTTACAGCGTTCCCTACCCTGAGAACCAAGAAATTAATCAAGGAACCTGATTTAAAGCTTTTGTCTTCCAAATGTCTTGGCTTGGGCAGCAGGTGATACGACTGTTTTCAGAATTTATAGAGGCATTGTCGTTTTCCATCTTGTTCATATTCAAGTAGGAAAACAATGAGTTAAAGCACAGGCCATTTTGTGGCATTTAGGCTATGAATGTTAGAATACTAAATAGTTGTTTTTTTGTTTTGTTTTTTTCAAATGTGTTGAGTTAAATGCTCTAAATCCGCCCCATCTTGTTGATTTATGCACATGTGTGCACTACTGTAAAAAGTTTTGTGGTGAATTTTGGGAGAAGCCATTTGGTTTGTACATAAGTCTGTGCAGCCTGGTTTTTCCCAAGCGTAGCGTTGAGTGACTCCATGGAGACTATACATCAAGTGACTAATTACAGGTGACCAAGGTTTTGCTACTGACATTGCCTCCATGTGATTCTTTGTTTGCTGTGATAGGAAAGCACAGATGCCTGATGATATACCATTACAGTGTAGTTGTATATAATCAGGTTATAATATATATGGGGGAGTGAAGGGTTAGTTTCCCCCTATTTCCCCTTTTATGTTACTCTGTCTGAATCCTCCTAACTCTTCGGTCATCTCTAACAGATAATCACTCCTTTCTTGTCCAAGTTGAGGACCAAATGAATGGAGAATATGGTTGGAGAAAAGATATGAAACACAGTATTTGCTCATATAAGCACTATTTTGTCAGCCAAGCAATTTAAATACCTGCCCCAGGTCACCTGGAGTGCATTTTTGTAAGTAAGACCCCCTGTATTATGTATCTACTTTTTATTACGTATTTGTATAAGAATTTGGGGATTCTATTCAGCATCTCTTAAAGTTCCACCGGGTTGATTCATTTCAGATGTGTTTCATTCTAGTGGGAAATACTCAACGAACAAAGCTCATTATTTACAGTTCCCCTCTCTCATCAGTTTTTATTCTTTACTTGACTGTTAGGCCTTTGTCATCAGTTCTATGTGCATAACAGATCTCTTCATGTGTCATCACTGTTTCTTCATGATGATTCAAAAGGAAATAGAAGAAAGTGAAGTAACTAGTTGCTGTAATGTCTGTCAGGAAAGGAACAAAGTGTATTTCTCTTCTGTACAGATTTATATGGGTGCCAGCTGAGCATTAGTCAGCTTCGCTTTCTCGGCTATTTTTTCAACACTCCTCCAATTGTCACATTTTCCATATGAAGCTTTGGGTGAAAATATGTTGGTACTTCACTCAAATTCTTTCAACCTGCCTTAGGTTAACAGAACACAGCTCTTTAGCGCGGCAAATTTCTGGGCAACTGTAAGACACATAATGGAGGACAGCCATTTCCTTGTGTTTGTAGATATTTTCTTGGTGGACCATCTTTGCCAGTCTCCCCCTGCCCCCCCAGCACCCCCAACTGTCCATCCTCTCTCTCTTTCTCTCTCTGGCTCTGCTTCCTTTTCTCCCCCTTTGTTGCCAAACACAAAGGAGCCGTTATCCTTGGGCTGCTGGTTGCCATGGCGACTGCTCACTGTGAACCCCCCCCCCCCCCTAAAACACACACACACACACACACACACACACACACACACACACATTCCCAAGTTCTGGTCCAAGTGGGTCGGCCCACTTCTCTTGGCCTAGCACCATTTAGTGCCAAGTTAGCGATGAGATACAAACACTGTTTGACTCTTAACCCAGAGTGTTTGACTTTTGTACTCAAAATGGGAGAATTCATTATGGAAGATGAAAAAGGAATGCGAGTACTATTTCTCCCTCAGTTGACTTGTTGAGTATCTAAATGATAGGGGTTTGATTTGTTTTTGTTTTTTTGGTTTTTTTTGATCAATTGGTCTTTTCTGTCTCTCTTCATGAAGTCAGTAACAGACTTCAACAGCTACTTCCTAATTTGTGGTTTTCTGGCATAATCTGTGTCTGGTTGTGTTTTCAGTACGAAAAGTCTAGTCTTAATGACCAGTGGTGGTAAAGTACAGGCAGCTGACTGACGACTGACAGTCAACTGATGGGTTTGTTAATGTCTTTCTATCTCCTCAGGGATTCTGGGTGGAATGACCGTGTCATGATGCCTCAGCCATGCCACAGCCCACGCTTAGGTGACCAAGGCGGGCGTGTCTGGCTATCAGCCAATCTCAGAGGGAGCCCCAGTAGAGTTTCCGATTCTGGTGCAGAAGAAGTTCCTCCCAAGAGCCTCCTGCATTACTGACACTCCGCCCCTCTGGTTAGTTTTAGCCCTCATGTTGATGTCTTGATCCAAGTCACTCTTTGAAGACAACTGTAACTGAAATGTCATTCTTAAATAAACAAATAATGTAGCTCATTTGTATTGTCCAACTGGTTGCTTGACCAAGTTTCTTGTATCTTCTAATGTTTAAAACAAATTAAAATGTATTTATGCCTTAGATATGTATCTAAGATGTTAAATAAACATGCAATTGAAAGTGGAATGTTTTCAGTTCTCTTGAAATTGTGCATTAAACATAAACAAACTATAATAACTTTCCTTTTTTCACTGACAAACGACCAACCCTTTTTTTCTCCTCAGGTCATAGCCCCTGTGCCCACCTTCTTCACTCCTACTTCTCTGGGGTCCCTACTGTTTCCTGGTTTCCTATCTTGGGATGTTGGTGTTGTTTTGTGGCAGCTGCCATGGAGATAGACAGAGTCCTTTACTAGGCCATTTTAGACATGATTTCCAGATGTTGTGCCAGATGCAGCTTGTCCACACGGGCAGAATTAGACAAGGACGGGCACAGAGGTGAGTTACTTATCTTTGACATCTTTGTCTTCAATATAATATTAAGTTAAACAGGAGACAAATTGCAATTATACCTTGCTTAAACTGCATTATGTCCCATCAATGCAATAAATGAGCTGAATTTTGACACTATTTTAAAGCTGGAAGTTTGTGGGTAGGGAAAAATGGCTGATTTCCCCTCTGCCTCTGTGGCAAGAATAACTTTCTCAGAGCAGAAAATGTTTACTACCAAAACCTCATTCACCATGGCATAGTGAAGTTATGGCTGTGTCATTATCATGCGTGGACCAGAAGCTAGTGGTATGAATTGATGTGATTTATTGCTTGGTATTACTCCTACTCAGTCATTCGGAGAATTGTTAAAGACAGGAAAAACCTGCATACTGTGTGAAAGTTATTAATTCTACTCAATTGTATAGCAGAATGTACCTTTTTGAAATGCTACACAAATGTTAGTTAAGTGATTTTCCACAGTCAAAGACCCTAAATTACACATATAATAAAATATGACCATTGTAGACAGTTCAGAAGGCTCACTGCCTTCTTGTCTTTAGAAGTTTTTCTTGCTATTTTATTCATTACATCACTCATACATATCACCCAGGCTGTCTCAAATATCAGTTTCATGGCTTTGAAGCTTCAGTAACAAATACTCCCCTATTTCTGAAGAATCCAACTCCAATGTTATACTTTGTTAAATAAAGAAAAATCTGCAAGATTGCTAAGCTGTTAATTTTCAGGTCATTTTTCCATACTCATAATAGATTTGCCAGTATCTTTTTTTCACATTTGGCACTCAACTTTTTAGGGAGTCATCTTCATAAATTTGGAGGTTATTCCAGACGCTTGACTTTTTAGACATCTTGCTAGCGAAGTTATAAAACATAATCCTTTCCCATGGTCACATGTGACTGTTCCAGTGTCAGTGCTAGTAATGTTAGAAAGGAGCTGTGATGCACAAACTATATCCAAGATTAAATATCCTTTCTGATTAAAACTAGTAATGATAAATGTTGAATATGAATTCATTTTTGATTACTATTTCTTATTTAATGGACCATTTTGGATTTTTGTGCTAATACATATGTAATAATGATAAAAGAAAAACCCTGCATCATTTAAAATATTGATTTGGATGTTGTCTTCCATGGCAACGGAAAAAGCTACGAAGTTCAGATGCTTTGGGTCAGCCCTACTCTTAGAGTGTACTATTATTAATTACTTAATTATTATCTGCGCTGAATAGTAATACTTTATTTTGTTCCTCTAAGGTGCTGTGCGGCTCAGCTTCCTGTTTCATACTGTTTGACAATATAACAGCAGGAACTATAGGACTTCCTGTTCCTGTGGAACATCTTGCTCTGCCTCCTGGCACTTGTGAGGACCCACTTGACCTGTTGCACAGAAGTTAGTCAAGACTCTTATCCTCCAGCATAGAAACCATGCGGCACATTCATGTGGAATTAGCCCACAAAAAGGCTCCATTAGAACTTCCAGCACAGGAGGGGGACCTGCCTCCACCTGCAGCCCCAACACAGGGCCTAGAACCTGGGGTCAGACCGGGAGCGCCCAGACATATTGGCCAGGAGGAGTTGCGACTCCAAAAAGTCTACCAGCTCTCCATTTTCTCCCAGTTGGGGGGATTTTCTACCTCCACAGAATCCAACACTGATGCCCAACAGAGGCCTGTCCGCTTGGGTGTGAAAAGGGGGCTAGAGGAGCCCCAGGTGACTCATAAGCGCCCTTACCTGGGAGACTCCTCAGACAGGGAGGCACTGGAGGGAGGGGTGCTGTGTGGGCCAGCTCCCGCTCAAGGTGTGGCGATGGGATTAGGCATGGGCCCTGGTGGGCCTGGTTCTGCATACTCTTGCACACAGACAGAGCACAGAGACTCTGAGGGGGGGCTGTCACCCAGGTCTCCACCTCTCTCCCCAAGCCACAACCCCTCCCGACGGCCAACTCAGCACAATCATGATAAGCCCATTCCTGATGTATTTGCTCCACTCTCACCAAAATCTCCCACAATGTGTGATCCACATGGGCATCTCTGTGACCAGGGTCACTCCCTCGGGAGCTCAGCAAGGACTGAGCCTCTCAATGGAGGCCGCACAACCTCCTACTCACTAGGTAGCCCAGGAAATGAGACCTGTGCTAATGGCTCATCTGGAGGCCAGCCCAGCCCCCATTTATATGAAATGTCCACATATGAGACTCCCAACCCCGCCAGTCCCACCAGCCCTCCAGGTCCTTTTTCCCCCCCACACCACACAGAGCTACAGGAACCAGGGGAGGCCACTGAATGGGAAGTTGGACTTGAATCCTCCCCACCTGAGCGAAGTGCCACCCAGGCTGCCTCCTCCTCCTCCAATGGACTGGCTTCCTGGGAGAAAACGCCCAGCAGCAATGGCCACCGTCTGTCCTCTGGAGGCCACTGGCCGGCCAAAAAGAGGCTGCTGTCCCCAAGCGACACGGGGGAGTCATGTTCAGAAGATGAGGGACCCTCCACATCCAAGAGAAGCAGGCTGTCATTGCTGGCTCCAGGACTTGGCCCTGCTTCATGTCGCAGCACTGACGCTAAAGCCGCCCCTTACTGGAACCACTTGCTGCCCTCTGCGTGGGACCGGACTAAGGTTAGCACACTCGCATAAATACACAAACACGCATCACACATCTCTCTTGGAAATTGGCTTTGAGTAATCCAATTTGCCAAAACAGCTGCATCAGCCTATAGTTCCAAACACTGTACTAATAGCTAAAATTAGCTGTTATGCTACTTGACTGTAATAACATGAGACCCATGCTGTCAAACAAAATATTCCTATGATCCTAATACTCATATCATAAAACGCTTGAAGGAAGAAAATTGTTGAAGCGTTGTTGAAAAAGTTGAGGAAAATTGTCTTATTTTTTATAATCACCACATTATTCCGTAGAGAGAGGCTTTAGGTGATTTAACTGCAGCATACATTAAAAAAACAGCATGTGCTCATTTGCATGCAAATGCCGTGCTTTTAGATCCAAAACATCTAGGCCCCTACTATGCGGAGGCTGTTAAAATTCAGTAGTTGATGGTAAGACATCTGCGAGCCTTAACAGTCCTGGAAAAGAGGCTGAGGGCATAAATAAAGAGAAACTAAGAGAACGAGTAAAAGTGAATGAATGAAGTCATGGCCGGCTCACTATCACACCACGCTGGAACAGGCTGAGTAGCTCCAGAATAAAGCCCATTGAGGGAGGGTCCATTGTTCCCCCACATGAGCGTACTGTGTCTCTCACACACATGCACACACATAACAGCACACAGACACACACACACATACATACATCCTGCGTTAAAAAAAAAAAATGGTTCTGGAAGTGAATTGGCCAATTTTGAACATTGGGAGGCCAGAAAGAGCTTTGAGCGTGTGGGTTTGTGGGATGGGGAGTGTGCTAATGGTGACAATAGGGTTCACTAGTTCACTAGTTAGGTTTCATAAAGCGGTGGGATCATTGTGACTAGAGGTGTTCAGTGTATGTGTCAGGGTAGCGCAGGGAGAAACCGATAGATGTAAGAAAGACTCAGGGGCACAAATTAGAGACCTAGAGGACAATGAAAAGGGGTTAGAAAGAGAGACACAGAAAGATGAGACGGGACGATATTTTGAAATGCCGTACATGGTTTTGATCAAATGTGATGATGAGTCGACCAGCTGACAAAGAGCTTCAAGCTCCGTAGAGAGCCAGTGCAGCCGAGGGTTAGCTAACACCAATGAGCCGACCATGACTGAAAGGTTTGCCATGAGCAAATGGCTAGCAAGTGGCTTAGGGTTGGCTAGTGACGATTCATCTGACCGTTGGGTGTCCTTTACGATGAACGGCAGCCAGGAAATGGGGAATGTTTGTGCGCATCACACAACGTCCAGTAGTCAGAGCTCAGTAAGTAAGAGGACACCTGAAACGAATGATTCCTCGAAAAACTTCTCTCGCAGCAGACACAGAAACACAAAGTGTTTACGGAGAATTTTTAATTTTTTTTTAAAAAACATTTCAAACAATTTACAATTTGCGGTACACATGTTTGGCTGAATAGCAGAGTGATAAATCAGAATATTAATAGACCATAACAAAACGTAATTTCCTTTTTTTTCTTTTTTTTTTTGTCCTCTCTTTGTCTAGACTGCCACAGACTGCACAAGATCAGGGAGACGACTAAAAAGTGGGCTGCGATTGAAAAGGTGAGTCATCCGTTATAGTTTCAACATATTTGAATCATGTGATTAAAAATATCGACATAAAAAAAGCTGAAGAGAGTAGGATTTTAAATTTTAGCAGGTTTGTAGGTATTAGTCCAAGCACATGTGTGGAGGGATGAGATTGGTTCAATGTCAATCACATCGATTGCAGCAAAGTAAACACAGGGAAAGGAGGTGGGAGTCCGGGTAGAATGTATGTCACTCTAAATTAAAGGGTTCTGTGTCTGGACTTGAATGCTCAGACACACTCGGAGGCATGTGACATGTCGGTTGAGATAAAATTAGTGTAATCTTAACCACTAACCACCAGTCTGTTTTGTGTGTTTTTGTGGTCGTATTCAGTCGCCAGCTGCGCAGCGGCAGACACACAGACACCGGCCGCTCCACACGTTCCAGCTGGCCCTCGTCTTCCATCAGCAGATCACTGCTCGGCAACTTTGAGGTGCAAATTTTAACTATTGCTTTAATGACTTCCGGACACAAAACTCGCTGCAGGTGAAAATGCTGGCGCCGACGGCGGGCTGAGATGCAAACTTAAACCGATCTATAAACCCTTTGCAGGTGGGGCTGGGGAAAAGCCTCGGTTCTGCTTGGGAGACATCTTTCATTCTTTTAAATTTCATTTTCAGTTTTCATTTTCTGGGAAATTACATCTTAGATTCAGTCTTGTTGTGACTATACCATCACAGGGACATCTGAGCTCTATCTAGTTGCACAAGCTGAAATAAAAAAAAATATTAAATAATATTGGAAAGTAGTTTCAAGGGAGAGGTCAAAAAGCATAAAAAGAGCACATTAATTACAATTATAAAAGTATTTTAAACAGCAGTTTTATTCAATATTAAACATTAATATTGTAAAGCTGTTGCTGCTATTGTCGACTTTGCCCTTTATATCTGTGTATCACTGATAAAAAACACATTTGTTGGAGATCTTTGCTGAGATCTGCTTTTGGGGTCCTCCTCTGTCTGTAAATAGGCTTAGCTGTTTTTCTAATTGTTGCAGAGCCTCACCCAGGATTATAAGTACCTACAGTACATGTATAAAATAAGTTGGTGCCTAATTGACATGTTTAACAAATCTAAAATATTTGATTTCCTCTTTAGCATGGCTAATTTAAAGGCCGTAGATCCTAATATTGTATATTGGCATCAAAATGAGGTCAAACAGTTAAAAATTCAATAATGTTATGTCAGATATCCACCATTTGGCTCACATTGTTGTTGGCAGCAGGGGCATTTTTTATCCCTGTGTTCAACACTGTTTTGGTTTCAATTGAAATAATATATGAAATATGAGTTCTTATGGCTACGGTCCAAGCTTGACTCCACAGTGCAGCAGCAGCCTGTATGTAATTAAATCTTATACTGTGAGTTTTCTCATATAAAGAGGGTTATATAAAGGCTCCAGTTCATGACTGTATCATGACTTCTTCTCTTGGTCTTGTGTGTTGCAGGAGTCCATGCTGAAGGGACGATTCTCCCCGTCTGGCCGTATCGAAGGCTTCACGGCGGAGATCGGCGCCAGCGGCTCCTATTGCCCGCAGCACGTCACCCTGCCTGTGCAGGTTACGTACTACGACATCTCGGAGCACAGCGCACCCTCACCCTTCCTGGTCAGTTTGTATATGTGTGCCTCCGTTGGATATTGTGTTTTTGTGTGTGGTTATATGCATACTCATTTAGGCACAAACAATCAACCAAACAAAAAAACCCCAACACTGTTAATTCCGCATGGCAGGTTTTTTTTGCTAGTACGAACAGAATACACTCGTTGAAAGAAAAACGAGGCAAAATTAGAGATCAGAACGACTCAAAACAATAACATCTATAGATTTGGCTCCAACAATGTTGATGTTGGCTTGCTCCTTCACAACCAGATGGGAAAAATTATGTGGTGTGTTTTTCTTCTCATGCATATATCATGAAGCCTGTTCCCACATCTGTCCACATCAGAACCGAAAGCTATACATTCATCAGACATGCAGTCATATAACATAAGAACAGCACATACTTAGTAAGGTAGGACCAGCATTAATATGTGAATAACTTTAGTCCTACTTACAGGAAGTCTTAAACTGTGTCCGCTGTTACACTGGAGCATTTGGAAGCCAGCTGTTTCCACTTTCGTAGTTTCATGCCTCATGTTGACTTTGAATTGCCATGTATAAAAGTACTAAATGTGAGGCCCCTTTTGATCAGTTCTTTGAACTGTTAATCACATTTAACGTAATATTACTCTCTGTGTGTCGGCCTTTATAACTACGGGATAATGTAGTTACTTCAGAGTCGGTGCACTTTGCTTTAGGATTTTTGTTGTTTGTGTTTAGTGTTTTTGATGATGAATTGGATCTTCATGCGTAATTGACAGATGTGTCCCATCAGTTGGTCAAACCAGAAATAAGTATTACTATTGTATTCCCATTTTCATACTACTGTTCCCTGAGAGTTCCTTTCAATACATTTAATCCAGATCCTGATCCTGATGTAGACGTTCACAGCTGTTAAAATGTACCAAAGAATAAGTGTTATTTCGTCATTACAGCGATCGAGGATGTTTATTCAGTACCATGTCTCTGTCTCTCACCCTCACAGGGGGTGATATCCCTCGAGCCTCTTGGGAAGAAAGGATACAGCATACCCAAAGCAGGGACCATACAAGTGGTAAATTCGCCTTTTTTGTTACCTCCACGTTCTAAGCTCCTTCTTTGTACAGCAAAAGGCCAGTTTGCCTGTAAAAAGTTTTTAAAAACTTGGAGATACTTCTCATTTGTGCATCCACAACATCTAAATAGTGGTGACAGACAATATGTTGATATTGTGATCTTCATACTATAAGGATCTGGTACTCGTCATTTCAACAATTAAACTATGTGCATGGAGTTTTTTTATACACCTTTTGTGGGTTCAACCAGAAAATCACCTTTTTTGAACTTGAATTAAAACCATCGCTAGCTCTTGCTGTCTGAAATGCTACATTAGGTTTGATTTATCTCCTCAGACCTTATTCAATCCCAACAAAACGGTGGTGAAGATGTTCCTGGTGACCTACAACTTTGGCGACATGCCTGTCAATCACATGACCTTCCTGCGCCACCGTATCTTCCTGGTGCCTGTGGAGGAGGGGGTTGAGGGGAAAGGCGAGGCGTCTCCAGGGGGCGGGGCGCTAGACAGGAAGAAGATTCTCTGCTACCTGATACATCTCAGGTACGGCCACGGTTTCAGCTGTCTACATTACTTGTAACCTATTTAAAAAAAAGTATATTTTTATTTCAAGTATTTTTTTTACACAATATTTTGATCACTTTATATATTTGTGAGACTTTTGCTAAATGCTGGGAAACTATTTTTGTGCATTGATGGTTATATTTCATAGTTACGGCTATAATTCAACATTTTGCCAAATGTGTATATTTGCTTTATTGCGGAGAGTTAGATGAGATTATTGATAATAGCCTCGTATTTCTACATTAAATATGAAGCTACAGGCAGCAGAAGGTCAGTTCATCTTAGCATAAAGACTGGAAATGGGGGAACAGCTAGCTTTGCTCTGTCATTGTGCCCAACTAGGAAACACTGCAATTGTGCACATAACCCTGGAAGGTGGATCTTGTTAGCTTCTGGCAGAGCCAGATCAGTTGTTTACCCCGTGTATTCCAGTATTTATACTAAATTAATCTAACTGGCCGCTGGCTGTGGCCCAATATTAAATAGAAAGAGAAGAGTGATATTGATTTTTCTTATCTAACTATCTGCAAGAAAGCCAATAAGCATATATCCAAAATGCCCCAAAAGTAAACCATTTACAGCTTTGTTTCAATTACTCTAACAGTTCTTTGTTGTGTTAGAGCAAGTGTTTTGCTAACACCGCTGTTGGTTCTGCCCCGCTCAGATTCCAGAGCTCCAAATCTGGGAAGATCTACTTGCACAACGATATCCGGCTGCTATTCTCCCGCAAATCCATCGAAGTGGACACGGGGATCCCTTATGAGCTGAAATCTTTCACCGAGGTGCCAAGAAACCCTAAATACTCCCCCCGCGTGTGACCCCAGCTTGACCCTTCGACCCTCCCCGACGCCAATGCAGCCCCTCCTGTGCTTCCTGAAAGGGAGGGAGGGAAACAGACAGACTGCTAGAATGATGGACACAAAACTTGATGAGACTGGATGAGACATGCCACAACATGCTCACAAGACACACGTGCACATATGACACAGTGTTGGTCATTGAAAAAGTCCCCCTTTTTACGCATTAATTCTCCACTGAAAATTCAGATACAGATTCAAAATGTCACTCAACCAAACAAGGCATTCCTTGTATCTTCCGTACGCTGACAATATTGAAAAAATATTAGAAATATTTGCGTAGGAGCTGTCTAGCATGGGTGCATTCAAAAGCAGGACTTTTTCAACACCTTCATCCGAAACAATGAAAGAAATGCACAAACACTGAAACACACACACCAAAACAGACCAAGGAGACTCACGCACAGCACATACTACACGCGTCACAGCTAAAGAACTTCTGGTGGCGGCTCTCTGAGTACAGTGTTAACATGCATGCCTTGTGACTTAAACACCTGAATTTTCCTCTAGTGCCGTATCACACTGTCCTTCACTCTGCCTGCAGCTCCAAACACCTTATTGGACCAATTATTTCCTCAAGTTTGGATTTGAGAAAAAAAGTCACAGAAAAAAAAATACACATCCCTGATTGCGGGGTGAATAAGATGATTTACCCCCCCCCACACACACACACACACACACACACGTCACACAATCACACCCTTTCTGACCAAAACACTAGTGAAAGCGAGGGCTGAACTAGAATCAGCCTCCTTGATTGGATGTCTTATCATTTAACAAACAATAAAAACAACCACACCAACAGGATTTGACCAAACTCAGGACGTCAGTTGAGGGGTAAATTTCTCCTCTTGCCATTTCACTTACCATGGTACAGACCACTGTGTAGACTACAAGCCGGGAGGGTCGTACCATGTCAGGAAAAATGGGGGGGATTCAGTTCATTTTATGTAGCCAGACTGAGGGACACTGTGCTGTTTTCCTTTTTTTTTTTCAATCTTTTTTTTTAATTCTGTTCAGAGCAGTCTGATGTCAGAGCAGAAAAAGAAAAAAAAAGACAAGCTGTAGTATTTTTAATTTATGTTTTCGCAAATGTCTTAAGCAATATACTGCACAAAGTAGAGTGTGTTTTTCAGCCGGACAAGCTTTCTCTGGGGGGGGGGGTTTAGAGAAAGCAAAGAATTGCGAGTGAGGGAAGAAATGGGAGGAGGGAGGGATGATGGGGGAGGGGGGTTATTTAATATGAGGAAAAAGTCTATGTATATTTAAAAGAATAAACTCTGCGAATAGTGGGTAGCACCTGTGTTGTTGTTGTTTTTGACAGACCTTGTGGAAATCCCACTTTTTACCTAATCATCGCTGCACTCTGGCTTTCCACCGGATTGGTCCTGGCACAGATGCTGATCCTATTAAGTGGACTGGTTATCGGCCAGATGTGGCTGCTCCACATGAAATACAATTCCTTTATAAATGTCATTATAAAATCTAATTTTTCAACTAGTAGTTACACTCTTTCAGTCACGGCAGGCTGCCTACTTGATATTTAGAGCCACAGCGATTCCTGGTACAAAATATTATTTATTATTATCTGCCAAGTATCATGTCATTACTGCTCATATCCTGCAGGTACTTGATTTAGTAGAGGAAGAGAAACAATGGCTAAACAAGTATTTTGTGTTGTCATTGGAGTAGCTTTTTCCTCTGCTGACATATGTTTGGGTACACTCCTAATTAGAGCAGCCTGCATTGAAGGTTTCATGATACAGTCAGGAGGAAAGTCTGTTACGTTTGCTTTAAATGTTATTTCAAAATGAAATCTCAGGAAGCAGAAAACTGAAAAGGAAGTCATTTCCAACTTCACAAAGCACCTTAAAAGCCACACGAAATGTCATCAAACTGTTTTCACAGGCTGAATAGTACCACTCAGGACAAGTATGTGACATTGGAGACACGCCCCTTTTAAATCTAGTTTTCTTCAAAACAGTTAGGATCTTGTTTATAAAAAAAAAAAAAAAAAAGTCAAATAAATACTAACGTGTTGACTTCTGTCCTCCTCTACTTGGGACAAACCAGAAATCTGTGTTATACAACAACATTTTAGTTCCACTGTGTAACATCTGAGAATTATCCGCAATGAAAAAAAATTGAGATCAGTTCACAAAGAAGGTAATGTTCCATCGAGCTTACGTAAGTTGTTTATTTACAGTTCCCTTAGCGTGAGCTTTTCTAATTTTGCATGCATATGTTTTGATAAAAACAAACTGGAGAGGTGATTCCAGACCCTGCATTCTGACACCACACATAATATAACATGCAATGAAGCAATGAGCATGCAATGAGCTGACTGATAGTCACAAACAGATTCCTTCTTGCATATTCGTTTACAAAACTGGCAGGAGAGGAACCTTTAAGCTGTAATGCACTTCCTCCTCTGGCTTCTACTGTCGCACTGGATCTAGTCAGGACGCATAACCAGTCTTTGGCTGTGAAAATGGGGTTTGACTAGCTCTGTGAATTTTATGTATCTACATCTATCTATCTATACACTATATATATATATATATATATATATATATATATATATATATATATATATATATATATATATATATAAATATATATATATCATTCAAAAAAGGCAGTCATTACTGCAATACACTGCTCATGTAATGTAAGAAGAATTTGCTTTAAGCGAGACCCTGAACTTGCAAAAAGCTCTGGTGTCTTCCACCGATGAGGTCATGTCAGATGTTTGTGTGACATCCAAAACAAAAAAAACTCTTCCCGAGATGGTGCGTTGTCTAACACACAGAAGATAGACAAAATAAGATGGGCACGATTTAATTAAAACAAAACAAATGCAAAATTTTATACTGGTACTGCACATGTCCGTTATATCCTTGCCAGTTATTTTTATCTGATAGTTCCAGCTCCCAATCACCCACCTCTCTCATCCATCGGCCCACACAAACACACAGTTGTTCATTCACACACCAGTGCTACCCCCTAAGTTGTGTTTCCACAGAGGCTGGAAGGGCTCAGATGGATGTGACTAACTCTGTGAATTTTAACAAGACGGGAGGGGGCCGGATATGACCAGCAGTCCCTGCAAGACCTGCGCTTACATGACAGTCTGAATAGGAAAGGAAGTTAAGGAGCCCATGAAGTCAGAAAACAGAATTCGTGCCTCTTCTTCTTTCTCTCCTTAGCTTTTTTTTTTGTCACACTTTTCCATCATACATGAACATTACCCAAGTTTAACAGCATTATTGTCAGCATATGAAATAACCTGTGCAGATGGCTGATTTGACCAGGTTTGTGACCCCTGCTGTTGCTCCACTTATGTGACACCAACATGTGCAAAGCCACAAATGCTGACTTAGCCTACAGGCATGTGTCAAAGCATTTTCCGACCCCCGATGGCACAGCCAGGTACTGCAGCCCCACATGCAGGTCAGCATTGGGCCACTGGCACACAACTTAGGCCCAGAGAGGAAAATACATGCAGGTTTTTAGTGAGGTGCGGCTTCTCATTTTGCTAAATGCTTTCAAATGAAGACCTTGGCGTATTAAATTATTTACTTTCATGACACACCTTCGTGCCAGTTTGACTGTGAATAACTTGATACTAATACTTTTTACACCTTCGTGCCAGTTTGACTGTGAATAACTTGACACTAATACTTTTTCCTTCTCTATCTCCTTACACCACCTAACACGAGCAATGGCCTTGACCCATTAACTTGGATCATAAACCCAGTCAATTTACACGGAACTATCTTTCTATTAAGTCTCTGCAGTTACTGTCTTCCTCATTCCCAGACAGATGACTGCTCTTGGCACACACCAACCATGTTTATGTCTTAAAAAAACAGAAAGTCATACCCCCTCAGGCATTTCTGTTCAGACAGAAATGTACTGTGTTTGTTCTTGAGGAAAACTAAAAAAAATACCATCACTTTGCAAGAACCTATGAATGTTAATTGTGAAAAAAGAGATCTTTGCACAGTGAGCAAAAAAATGTTTCTGCAATTATTCTACTAGTACTCAGCTCTTTAAATTTATATATAGAAAAGCTTGAATTTGTTTCCTGTTAAATACTAACATTAAATTGACAACATTGAAGGTTTAGAGGTATTTTTTTTTCAGATTTAGATGTAATGCCAACGTTTACTTGGAGATATTCAGCCATCTTCTCATCTCTTCAATTATACCGAGGAAGACAAATAATTCAGCCATTGGATGAAACACAAACTCTACTAATTTTAATATGACAAAGATTAAAGAGCTGGACACTGATTTCCTAAAGAAAATAGAGATGCCTTTGTGTTTTATAAGCACATGGCAAGAAAAGATAATGCCTTTTACTGTGTCTTACTGGGGTTGATATTTATGTCTATCAGCTCATTAGAGACCAGGGTCTTCAGTGCATTTGTCTGTGGGTCTTTCTTTGTTATTGTGCAGAAACACTTTCAGCTTCCCAAAGTAGAGATCATCAATCTGCAGAAAAACTAGTGTCACCAAAAACAGGTACGTTTAACCAATGTAAGTAAGAGCAACAACAGTTGTTGGTGTTCAGTTAAAAAAAATAACAACAACTGTTTTGGTTCATTTTTAATGAATGAAAATGAAAAAAAACTCCTCGTATTTAAAAATCCTAATCCAGTGACTACGACATTGGTTATGTAACTGTTTGCTTTGTTCGTTGATTCCTGCATCACCTCACCTAAAATCTTCCATAGTGAAATCATGGCTGCTCATCAGTGCTCATTCGATGCAGGTAAATGTCTATATAAAAAAAAAAAAATTTAATTCTCTGAGCGAGCGCAGTTCCTCCTCTTCATCTATATGACATCAACCAGTGTCTGGGCAGCGCCGTCGATGGCCTGGCTCAGGACGGACAGGTGGTAGTGAACTCTGTCCCAGTCGCTCGACTGACCTGATGACTCAGCGTTGGCAAACGCATCGGCCAGACCCGGGAAGGTTGGCTTGCCGGCACTGGTTGAGGCCCAGATAACATGCCTGTGTGACGTACAGGTGGAAAAAAAAGGGTAATATAACAATGAAAGGCAGCTGAACAATAAACAGAGATGTGCCACGGTGAAGCAGGTAATCACTGTTACTATCCCTAGCATGCCATACGGTGAGGAGTGTAACAGCCACATGAGAGGAAGAGGCAACAAAGTTATTACAATTCTTACCTTAGGGGACATGAATGTCTGTATTATTTCATTGCAATCCATCCCACAATCAAGACATTTCAATCAAAACTACAGCCGTCAACCTCATGGTGCGACTAGGAGAAAAGTTAAGGCGTCATCTGGGAACCATGAATATCGGCAATCCACCCAACAAAATTTCAGCCCGGAGGCATGCTTTTGTTTTCCAGCTTGCAAGAAATCCACTGTTCTCATGGTGACCTAACTCTTGTTTGCCCACGGCATGCAGAGATGAGACTGGCAGGTCATCTTCTTACCTGTATCCATATTTATCCGGGAAGGCCAGAGGGTCCAAGAAAGCTCGGTCCAGCAGCATGAGCTGGTCGTTGATCCTTCTGACCTTCAGCGGCCTAAGAGAAAACAGATGGAGAGAGAGGGAGGAGGGTGATTGACATTCACTTCTGTGCGGACAGTAGAGGGGATAACATTACATATGTGTACTGAGTGCAGGATTGTTCTCTCACGTCTCATTTGCCAGGTCGGAATTGCGAATCACCTGGTCCAGATGAGCGGCCGCACTGCGGAAGCTGGCCACAGCTCGTTTTAGTGGCTCTGAAAAGAAGACACAGACCATTGCAACCTCCTAGCTCTCACTCTCTAAACGCCTGCGGCTGCGAGTTCGGCTCTGCTCTCAGGTGCAGCCCGAAGACAGTTTATTATCATTTTTTGTCTTCGGGATTTTTTTCTGCTACAAAGAGCATTTGGGTTCATTTTCAGGTTGGAGTCAGACACTGTCAATCTTAGGTCCAACGGTTGTAAGCAATGGTCCAAGATGGCAGAAAGTCAAAACCATGGCAACATAACACTGACCAAACTGAAACATTAAACTCTTTAAATGACACATTTGAACACAAAGCCCCCAGATGACATACATTTACCTGTATTCACCTCTGTCACTGCGTGTTGTGCACTGCAGTATTCCCTTGCATAACCGAGGCATCTCAAACCATCTTGTCCTTACCCATGGAAATTCCTCTAGCGTTCAGCTGATTTTCATATAGGGTCACTGCTTTGTTGAGGTAGTCCTCCAGACTCTCGGCGTAGTCACTACAGTTTAACGGCAACAGCAGGCTGTCGGCCATTCGGATCAGGATGTTTCCCGCCGTCCTGGCAACGGCTTGGTGACTGACGAACCCTGAGAGGAGGAGGGAGTGATAGATCGAGATGTTATACACAACAGGAATAGTTTGGAAATTTTTTTTGCTGTTTTTTTCAGATGTCAACATAACATGGAGAAACTGATGAGATAATATTTGGCTAAGAACTATAAGGCTTTTTGTTAAAATACTCCAAATTTTTGAATGGCTTTTCACAAAAGAAAAAATAACCTACAGCTCCGTGAAATAAAAAAATGCAAGGACTTCTAGTTCTACCATTGATTATAGCTGTACAAGAAGTTTAGTACAAGAAAATCCAATATTACAACAAGAGAGACAGCATTGCTCACCGGGATCAATGAACTTTGAGGCGTAGTCAAAGGTGTCGTATGCTGTGTGGTAGGCAGGGTAAATACGAGCATTGGTCTTACTCTGTATGAAGAAAAATATCCACATGATAGGGGTTAGACGACTGACCAAATTAGCTCAATTCAATGATAAATCTGTATCTCCTCCTCACACATGTACACCGAGATGAAAACCTTTTAAAATGAGATAGAACAAGACGGCAGAGTAAAACAAATGCAAGCTCAAATCGGCTGCCATTTGGTCTTGGGGGACACGAGTGATGTCAAAAAAACTGTCAAGAGAGTTTTCACTGGTTCGTTGTACATAGGAAGAGAGAGCTGGCTGCTCCTGCCTCCCTACGCCCATATACAGTGTTTAGGTGGAAAATTAAAACTGTATCACAGGTGAATTCTGAAAGTATATTTGTTACCATACAAGGCTTCTCCATCCTAAGTACAGCACTCACATTGTCATCAGAAAAAGAAAAAAAAAATCCATTGAGTAGAAGGCAGTGCGTTTCTTACCCTGTCATATGTGTATGAAAGGTCCATCGAAGCGATTCCCAGGTAATGGACAAAGGCAGCGTAATCACTCCCTCCGCCCATCAGGTATCCCACCCTGTCAGAGGAAGACAGAAAAACAAGAAGCATCAATTTATTGATTTATTGTGTCATTTTGTTGATTCATTCAGACCCAAGATTTCTGTGGGGATACATACTACTATTACTATACTGTATATAGTATATACATATATACATGCATATATATATATATGCATATGAGTGTGTACACCTCACACCACATTATAAACAACATACTGTGCAGACAGAGCTACTCAGCTTGTGAAAGCTTCAAAGATGGTAATTCAAACTCGCCTGAAAACATTCCGCAAGTGAAAAGAAACAAAAATCGAACATTATTTCTCACACTACTGCTGTTGCTGTGCATATACGCTCTTTTTTTACATAAATACTTCCTTTGACGGCCACCTGATCCAGGATATGAATAGTAAATAAACTAAACCTTTTATTTGAAATGTCCTGTCACAAGCTACTTCTTCTCGAAAAAAACGATTGACCATAGATTATTGATCAAACCGTCAACCAAAGATGGGAGATGTGGGAAAAAACAACCCTCGATAACCCTTCTTCTTCATTACCTGGGAATCGTTCCGTGTGCTGGGCTCGTCCTGTTGGTATATCGTATCCAGTTGTCATACACAGATGTGGAATCCAGTCCAGGTGCATTGACCTGGAGAATAAACAAACTGTCTTGTGTCAGGGTCCTGATCAAATCAATATACTGGAGAGAAACACCTGGATTCGTTTTTTTTTTAAAGAGATCACCTGTTTTGCAGCTGAGAAGATGACGTTCTGCAACGATGGCATCCCGAAGGCTCTGAAGGTGGCATTAGCTGAGGAGCAGAAGATGAATGGGTGTGTTGGGTTAACCTCACTATTAACATGTAGATTTGCAAGGCACAAGACTTGTGGTCAGTCAAAAAAACCTACAGGAATTCATCTTCTTCTTCTTCTTCTTCGATTTAACATTGTATACAAAAAATAAATATGTCTGCCCACAAGATAGTTTCAACTACATTCATACAAACATCTAAGAGCTGAAAAATCAGCAAATTTTCCAAAAGTTTTCCCAAACCATGTAGTTTGTGATCATGGTTGCATCTGCCGGGATGAGACCAGGGATGGAGACTATGAAAAAGCATTAGATATCTATCAGATATTTATCCTGACGGGTGGTGCAGGTTGGGCTTCTTACCAAAGACAGCTATATCCACGTTGATGTAAGATACGGTGCGTTCAATGAGCTTGGCGTAGTATTGCTGGGGAAAAGACAAGATCAAGGTCAGAGTTGTCAATTTGGGTAAGTTTAAAAGCTTAAAGCTCAGTACTTAGTAGCAAGATGTGTCATGTGCCACTGTAGCGACAATTACGGAATGACTGGAAACTATGTGTAAAAGCAGACAAAGTAGAGAGGAGTAATCAATTCAGCAAAATTACTCAGGGATTTATGATATTCAGGAAAAACGTACGCAGTCATGAACCCATTTCCCTCTTTGGTGTCACATCTAATATTGTGGATTCACTGTAAATCACCTCTGTGTATTCTGCAGACCCAATAAGGCCAAACTCCTCCGCTCCCCAGCTTCCAAAGATGATGGACCTGCGAGGCCTCCATTTGCCTGCCACAAAGCGGAAAAGAAATTAGCTTTTTCATCCAGCAGCACGTGTACAGTACGACGAGATCAGCAGCCACGACCCTCCTCACCCTGCTTGACCATCCTGCCGAGCACCCTGGTCAGTTCCAGCATGACTGACGTCCCGCTGCTGGGGTCGATGGCACCGTGAACCCAACTGTCCCTGTGGTTTCCGTACATCACATACCTGTCTGTGGACAGGAGCAAACACAGCACAACGCAGCAGAGAAGCCACGGATTAATCACAGCATGAAAACGGATGATATCACGTGGCCGATCCGGGCTGGGGCGCCAGTCTCACCTGGCTCGACACTGCCTCTGATAATCCCCATCACATTGGAGGAGTTTTTCAAAACTCCATAGTTGTAGATGTCCAGTTTCACATCACTGGAACAGAGGTCCGACTTCAGAAGTATGAAGCAACAAGGGAGAGATACAAAAACACTTCCCACTGCAACACTGCTGCTCCAACTCCAAACGGATGTATTTAGAAAAATGTAATTCTACCTCCTACTTTTGAAAATGTGGGACACGCTTACCGTTGTTCAAGTAAGACGCTTTGTCAGCGAACAATGCAGCTCTGTTTTAACTCATGAATTGTTTTGATAAAGCAGGTGCATTGCCCAATAGAAATAATTACTCCTAGCTCAGATTTCAGTGCAGCTATTCCATGAATTTCATCTGGTAGATGTCTACCTGTTGTTGAAGGCAGATGTATGTTTGAACCCTGGACCACCAAAGTTGTAGGTACAGTTGAATGCTCCCTGCCATGCAGCGGGAGCCGCTTTCCCATCCAGCTGACTGAAATGTCCAAAAAAAAAAAAAGAATTTAGAATTAGTCCATGATTAACTATTTTTTTTGGGATGTATCAGTTACACAAGTTCACAAGTTTGTGTTATCTCAGACCAGATTAATTTGTAGGCATCCTCAAATCCGATGGGTTGAGTTGGAATAGGAGGGAGTCCTGTGATGTTCTTGACTGGAATTCTGTAGGTGCCCTCTGCAAAATAATCAATCATTAGCAAACTTATGCGCCCGACATTGAAAAAGTAACGGAAAAGTTAAATATTAATAATGAAAAGATTAAAAATGGATCTGGTTTTATCTTTATTTGTAGCGGTTTAGAGCTCTTGTAAAAGTCCCCACCCCTCAGATTGCAGCCAAGGTGCAGCAGTGGTGGAGTAAACACACCATAAAAAGAAAAATTATATGTGTACCATGTGAAGCGTTTTTTTTTACACAAGTCACAAATTACCTTTGGCAGCCAGGTAGGGTGTGAGCTTGTCTCCATAGCTACTGGTATAGGAGCCTCGCTCCACTCCAGAGGGTGGCAAGTACCAGGAGTGAGGATACGTCTCATTCGTATCTGACATGAGACCGTCGTTGATGTCCAAGGGGTCTGTGTAGACAAGCACACCTAGGACACCGTAGGGTGCTGCATTAATGGCCTAGAAGGATGGCACAAGACATTCTGTAATTAGTTGGTATTAATTTACACATTTATTAATATTTTTTAATATTCATTAGTAACCACTGGTTTACTTATGGCCGTTAAACAGTGACAATGCTCATGTGACATTCATTCTGGCCAAAAAATCTTTTCACTTTTGATTTTCGTATTCGTCTTTCTGTTTAGATTTTCTCAGTACGGACTTTCAGTGTCACTTGGGTTTTGTTGACTAAATTATGAGTAACTGATATGAGGTACTATGTGATTCAAATTGTGGTAGTAAATGTTCATGTTACGTTTGATTGATAATTAAAGATTTGTAAAACTCACTTCCGACATAAAGAATACATTACCTGGATTTTCGACACACTGAAGCGTCAACATTTCACAAACCTGATAATAGTGTAGAATTAGTACAGTGAGCAACTCACTTTAGCTGCTCTAGCTGCTCCACCGTATCTGGTGATAGCAATGGTTCCTCTAAGGTCAACCGTCTGGTTCAAGAGCTGGTAGTCACTTGGTGTCCCATGGTTGGCATAAACCAGTTTCCCCTAAAACCATCACAGAGTTTTAACACCATGTCAGTAGCAGCAACCAAAGAAGCCAGTCAGTGTTCTAGGACTGGGTGATGTGATCTTTTTATACCACGGAGTCCAACAATCACAGCTGGATTTGATGCAGTTTTTCGCCAATAAATATACTTTACACTGTATTTTTTCAGACTCGAAAGCAACTGAAAATGCCCTTCGAGAATCATCACACTGCCCTGCGAAAATACCTTCACTAGACCAGACTTGTGCTCGTCTTCAGATATAATGCTGACTAACAAAGACTCTGCAACTTTATTCTGTTCCTTATCACAGCCTCCTGCTCTGCTCCAATATAAATGACCACAGATAGTAATACTACATATCACATATCAATCCTTATTTCCTAACAGATCAGCAACTGTTGGTTTATTATCTCAGTGTACAACATAGCTTGCAATATTATTAGTACTGGATAAGACACACAAAAATTTCTGGCTTTGTCGTGTAGTGTCTTTCAGGAAATACAGTTTATTTTTGGTGCAAGACAGTGAAACAGCTAAAAATGATCAATCAAGTTATTGTTCTTTTTTCTTTTTTACAGTGAGGTAATTGCAAACTCATTAACTGAAATAGATATTCTTATGACCCTACAATGACTATGAATAAAAGATTGATAATAGATAAATGTCTCTTATCTGTCCTCTGTCAGAAGTGAGGAAGGAGGCCTCAAAGGTTATAACAGGTAAGCACGTGATAGATGCTTGTGAGGTACAGATGTGACAATTATGTGATTTTTAAAGTGTCAGTGAATCATTTCCAAGTAATTATGTATAAACAAGAAGTCCCATAAAGACAGACTATCTCTCTTTTTATTTGTCCATTTATCTACCCATTACTGTGTAAAAAGTGTATCAACTTATTCTGTTCAAAAAATAAATAAATAAATAAATAAATAAATAAAATATAGTCTTAAATCTAGTTATTACCTAAAGAGGGGAAATCATTATTTTGTGTTAAAGTTCCTACACCTGGGAGAAAAGGAGACTCACTGACATCAAGCAAGGATTCAGAGAATTACATGCATGTGCATTGTGCCTTGGTCAGCTCCACTTTGTGCTAACTACAGCCAGTTTAATAGTGATAAAACAGCTGCTTTAGACAAAGGAAACAGGAATTTTTTTGAAAGTATATTGTATTTTTTTTGCAATCTATAAATTGGTCTGATCAAATGAAAGCATTAAAATATTTACCAACTGTGTGATTTGCAAGAATTGCACCACAGACCCTGTATAGAGGGGTCAATGGTCGTTACTGGAGATTTAAACAGAGTTTAAAATAGACAGACTTGTAGATTTTTTTTTTACCTTTGCGTGTCCTGCAGGGGAGTATGCAGCGTATGGCTGAACCACCTTAGGATCATTTTGCTCCTCAGTATAAACCTTCTCTTTTTCTCTGACAGTGTGCAGCACAGTATCAGATGGGCTCACTGAAATTAAGAAGTCATGGTGACTTGTCAGCTTATTGTTAGGTAGATGAAACTCACTGACAGAACAAACCACAACACCACAAAAATACAGTCAAAATCTAACCGACTGTGGACATTTACAGTTCTAGTTTTCTTGGAGGGTTGGTTTGATTCTGGAATATAATGTCATTTCAAAACAAAATTATTACTTCAGTTAAGTTAGTTTTGAGGCCACATGATGGGAAATGTGAGATTAATTTAATCATTTATTAACAACTTGAGGACTTCCTTGGGATAATCCTGGAGATTTTACAGATAATTTAAATTCCAATTGTACCACAGCTTCCACTGCAGAAAATCAAACAGTAGAACACTTGAAGAAAAACGAATTGCCTCACTCTATCTTATAATGTCATGGTGCTTTCAGTGTCTATAATCGCATTGTGATGAACCTGTAAATCTTGAATCCTGAGCTGCTTTAAATGAGATGATATGATTTTAGACCAGTCGCTTTCAGTGCTTTAAGAATATGCTTACTGACAGATTCTGACAATTAGAAAAAGTATGATGTTTCTTTTTCATTCTAGCTTTTTAGACTTACAGTAATTCCTTGAAGAGAATTGCATGACCATCCTCACTTTCATTCCAACACACTGAACAAGCTGTTGACTCACCAACAGTGACCTTATTGGGCTTCTTGGGGTCAGGGAATGACAGGTAGACCATGTACTCCTCTCTCCAGGCCTCGTCCAGACCGGTTTCGGGGTCCTGCCACCTCTTAAGCATAAACTGCACTGTCTGCTCGTCTCCAGCTGTGGTGGCCATATGGGGCACTTTTGACAACTCCCTGTGGAGGAACGCAAGGATTGAGACAAGTTTGATTCAATAATGTGTAGGACATTGTACTGCCTAAAAATTAGAAAACTGATTCCTTGAGGAAACCGCAAAGGGATCACAAAACCTGTTGAAGCTTCCATGACCCTACAATTCTCATCATGAATATGTCATGCCAAAGAATCGCATGAAGCTAAATGAATCACAAATGTTTTTTTTAATCACTTGGACAAATGAAATGATGAAAAGGATGATTAAGTGACTGATGGAATCATGTTTGGTCATTCTGCAACCCACCTTAAGTTTTCCTGAATCTGGATGTTGTCCACCTCAGACAGGAACTTCTCAATGACACCCTCATCCACATCCCTCGACACATCTATCACCCAGGTTGGAGCCGAGCTGCTGCTTTGGGAGATGCCGTAGTGGCCGATTAGGATACCTACAGTCAGTACAACAGTGCCACAGAGAATCCCGATCAGCGCCTGCTTTATCATCCTCCTCAAGAAAATAGTTCACCTCCTCTTTGGACCTGAATCTTGTGCCTGAGAGTGAGCTTTCTCCAAAGGTTACAATATTTTAGGGACAGAGTTCCTTATGAACTCACTATATGAAAGAGAAAAATATTTCATCTGATTTACTAAATGATCACTGCAACTCCAGAGCAGCTGCTGAGGTGACCACCCATGAGAGAGAGGGATTATCAACCTAAGGTTTACTTGTTAATGTTTGCAGATGGGATGGACTTTAGCCCGCCGTGTATGTTGGAGGGGGTGTAAATCAATTTATTTTTCAGTGGCCACACTCCACGCTGTGTGAAATATCGAGTTCCTTTAAAGCTGCGAATTATCTGAACGCCAGGTGATATTCAGTGGAGCATCATTTGTTTTGGTTGAAACTTTTAATCCCTGAGGTAATAAATTGTAGAGCGATTTCTGAAAAGGGGGTTTCTGGTTGCAGAAGTGACCACGAACAAAAGGTTAAGTATTAACAAAAGACATGACATGTTTTACGAAAGGATTCATAGTTTAAAAGGAACACTCTGAATATGATACAAGCTATAAAACAACTTCTTTTGGTCATATAAAAACACTACATTCAACAATTTTCAAGATGCAATCAATGCTTTCAGCACAAAACTACAGTCTTATTTCAACATTCATCCGAACCTCTAACATTTTGGTTGACAAGTTTGACAAAACTTGGTGTAATTCTAAAATGCTTATATTTATACCTTTAATACAGGAACCGTATCAACGACTCGGCTTCAGGGTTTGAGGACAGGTTCATTTTGAAGCCAGGGGCATCTGTGATGAAAAGAAAACAGAAAGCAGTGTAGAATTTACGAAGGAGTCTTTTGTACACATTTTTCCTCCTTGTTTTACCGATTTTATCAACCAGTAAATATACTCTGAATACTACGGTCATTGGTATGAGTCGTGGACGGCGTATGGTTTTTTTTTTGCTGACGCTCCCTGAAGATGGATCAAAACCGGGGGCTGTTGGGTTAATTATTTTTTTTTACCGTAGATTCTGGTTTCGGACAAAGAAAAACCAAACTTTTAGTTTGAACTCGGCTTTGATTCGGTTCATTTCAGTCGGGTCAGTGAAACGAGCGTCTACACGAGTTGGATTCAAGCTAACGTCGGACGGAGAAGCGGCAGGAAGCGAAGGCAAACGGCAATGGCCGTTAATTAAAGCGGCGGCGCCCCCCGGCGGCGCGGCGTGTCACCGCAGCTCACGACAACACGACTTCCTGTTCCCAGTCGACGTCCCTGCTTTGTTTGTTTGTTTGTTTGTTTGTTTGTTTTTCTCCCTACGTCAGAACATCATCGCTCTGGCTTTGGTTCCGGTTTAGAACCAACACTGACCCGACGCACTGACGTAACTCTACGACATTTGTTGGTCGTGAGCTCTTATTTGATGAAGAAGAAGAAGAAGAAGAAGAAGAAGAAGAAGAAAGAAGAAAGAAGAAAGAAGGAAGAATAAGAAGAAGAAGAAGAAGAAGAAGAAGAAGAAGAAAGAAGAAAGAAGAAGAAGAAGAAGAAGAAGAAGAAAGAAGAAAGAAGGAAGAATAAGAAGAAGAAGAAGAAGAAGAAAGAAGAAAGAAGAAAGAAGAAGAAGAAGAAGAAGAAAGAAGAAAGAAGAAAGAAGAAAGAAGAAAGAAGGAAGAAGAAGAAGAAGAAGAAGAAGAAAGAAGAAGAAAAACGCGGGGTCCGAGCTCCTACTTCCTGACCTGTGTGACCTGCAGACGTCCGGAAACAACAACAACAACAACAACAACAACAACAACAACAACAACAGAAGATGCTCGTTTTCCATTCACAGTCAGGTCGCCACAGCCACAGGTGACGTTCTTACGAGGCTTGACCCCGCCGCGTCCCATCATGCAGTTCACCCCGCGTCTGTTTCACTTTCGCTGCTGCCCTTTGTAACCGCTCGTCGAAGACGACACGGTGAGTGGAAATATTAACAAACACGGCGAAGAAACGAGCCTTGTTAGGAACCGAAAACCGATTCAGTCGCAGCGTTTCGGTGTTTTCAGGGGGGGTTTGAGTTTTTAGAACCGAGAGAGAGATATGAAGAATGTTACACCAGCAGTTAGAGACGTGATCTCAAATGTTCTCAGCAAAATAAATTCAGGCCTGGTTGTTCTCCGGGAATTGTCTGTGCCCTCGGGTCCTCAGGAAAATAAGATTTGTGATGTAAATGAATAAAACTACAAAATACATGGGAAGGAAAAGTATTTCCGAACACAATTATGCATGTGTATGATAACTGTGTTACAGGTGGGAGGACTTCCTACTTTCATCGTCACCATGTTAGTGGCTCCTCTCCTGCTGCTGGTGCTGTTCGCCCCCTTTTCTTCCTCATCGGGAGCGCAGCTGCCAAACCAAGGCAAAGCCAGAGACCCCCCCATGGCCACCAACGGCCAGCCGTTCCCCTGGGACCGCATGCGACTCCCCAGAACCGTCTCCCCCCTCCACTACGACCTGACCATCCACCCCAACCTGACCACCTTCGACTTCACCGGCGTCGTTCGCATCGAGCTGGACGTGCACGAGGACACCAGCACCGTCGTTCTCCACGCCAAGGAGATGCAGGTGTTGGACGTGCTGCTCCTGGCGCCCGAGGGTGCGAGGCCTCTTCGGGTGCTGGAGTATCCTAATTTCCACCAGCTCGCCCTGCTCTCGGACTCGGTGCTGACGAAAGGCAGGAGGTACGAAGTGCAGCTCGGGTTCGCGGCCAAACTGTCTGACAGCTTCCATGGTTTCTACAAGAGCAGCTACCGCACCAGCAGCGGAGAAGTCCGGTATGAGCACGAAATGCAATTTTAAGGTTTCTGTGTGTATGTAGCTTTTTTACCATCAAGGAATAATGACCGCATTAATTTTGTTACAGTTGGACAAATGGAGTAAATCAAGACAATCAGTGACAAGTTTGTCAGCCTTTCACGAATGCACTTGCAAGGATATTAAAGGGCCCAACTGAAGTGTTGATGCTATTCCAGACAACTAAGACTATTTTTGTGTGTGGCAATGACAAAAGAACTTATAATTGACAGAATAACACTCTAAACTACCAGGGAGTAGAAGGTAGGACAATTAGGAACCTTTCTAGTACAATGGGAAGCACCACGGTTTATGGGACATGTAGTCTTAACTTTGAGAAACAGCTTTGCCATCAACACCAAAAGTACAAGACCATAATCTTGACAACAGTATTATTGGTTGTTAGTTGCACCAAAGTGCAGCAAATTTGGCAATGATTAACTGGTTTCGTAAATGCCACACCTAGCAGCATAAATTACCCTTTAGTGTTCTTACAGCACGTCGTGGTAAACATAATGTCACTTTTCAATGTTATTTATTTCTATTATAAGGGTCCTGGCGTCCACGCAGTTCGAAGCAACTTATGCTCGTGGAGCCTTCCCATGTTTCGATGAGCCCGCCTTCAAAGCCAACTTCACCATACGGATCATACGAGAGCCACGCCACATAGCCATATCCAACATGCCTAAGGTACACACACGAACGCAGCGCTGTCAGTTTACTTTGTTTTAAGTACAAGTGAGGAATTATTGCGAGGAAGAGCTAGTCGGCAAAATCAAGTTCCTCTGTCATCTTTGCTGTCAAACTTTGATTAAAAAAACCCACCACAGAGTAAAGAAGCTTTATGATTTTTTTTAAAAAAAGATATTAACTCAGTGTGCTTTATCGGCAACATCCCCATTGGCCTCTCTTGTCTTTTTGTTCATCACACACCTCCGTCCCTCAGGTTAAAACAGTGGAGTTGCCTGGCGGTTTGCTCGAGGATCACTTTGACACCACTGTGAAGATGAGCACTTACCTGGTGGCCTACATTGTGTCCGATTTCCTGTCCGTGAGCAAGACCACCCAGCATGGCGTCAAGGTGAGGAGGACGCCGGGCGCCGGGCTATGCCATCATTTAGATTTCCCAATCAGGAACTGTTTTTATGGAAGTATTTGTAACTTTTTAAAAATTTTTGCATGTTTTGGAGGGACGTCTTTGACAGTTTGTGCAGTTCTTGTTATATTTATAATGAAGAGTGTGTTCTTTATCGTGATTCCCATCAGATTTCAATCTACGCTGTACCTGAGAAGATTGACCAGACAGCCTTTGCACTAGAAGCTGCTGTCAAGCTGTTGGACTTCTATGATGACTACTTCGATATTCCTTACCCGCTTCCCAAACAGGGTCAGTAGAAAATAGATTTTATTACCTTGTTGCAGCTGCAGAATTTCTTTTGTGAATTCCGTTGTAAATCTTTTATGCTGATTTATGATGTAGTATACAGGTTTTTTTTTTTCCATGTACTCAGTTTAATGAATATTTATCAAGTCCCACTGCTTAGTAACAGATCACTTGATGTTGTTCCCCGCAGACTTGGCTGCTATCCCTGACTTCCAGTCAGGTGCGATGGAGAACTGGGGGCTGACCACGTACAGAGAAACAGGCCTCCTCTTTGACCCGGACAAGTCCTCAGCTTCAGACAAACTGGGTATCACCAAGGTCATCGCCCATGAGCTTGCACACCAGGTACCTGACCTCCCCCTTGTTTTGTCCATCAGCGTTAGCTGAAAAATGGAAGACTAAAAATTTCAGTATGGTGTCGCACTTCACCACTCTGTAAAAAGGTGCCAAAGTTAAGAATTTCTGAGTAAGAGCAGTGTTACTCTTAGGGGTTAACGACTGAAGCTACAGTGCCTGCAGTGCACCTTAACAGCTCTAAACCTGAAGTGGCATTCATGTACTTGTGCATTAAGATGTTCCTTACATTTTCTCCTACCCGTCCAGTGGTTTGGCAACCTGGTGACAATGGAGTGGTGGAATGACCTGTGGCTCAACGAGGGTTTCGCCAAGTTCATGGAGTTTATTTCTCTGGACATCACCTACCCAGAGCTGCATGTGGTGAGAGCTGACAGGGGAACTGACTTGTATCTTACTTTGAACACGAGAGTGATTTAGAGCACACAAATCAGCTTGATCCTCTCATTTGCCTCTCTGCCATACAGCGCATTTTATCTTTTTCTCATTCAAGTTAAATTCAGAAATGATTTATTGGCATAACATGTAAGTTAATGACTCTTACATCTAACTCTTTTTGTTAGATATGAACTCAGAGTTAAAAACAAATATAAAAATGACCTTAAACTACATTATTTGTGGATTATTTTGACATTGCAGTGGGTGGGTCACTGTTAAACATTTTAAATTTAATTTTAAAAATTTTGTCCCGGGTCTGAGCTTCTTTTTCTTATCTCCTCCCTCCACTCCCACAACCGCCCACTCCCTTCGCCTCTTTTTCTCCCAGGACGACTTTTTCTTGGGGAAATGTTTTGAGGCTATGGAGGTAGACTCCCTCAGTTCCTCCCACCCAGTCTCCACCCCCGTGGAAAGCCCCATGCAGATCCAGGAGATGTTCGACGATGTGTCATATGACAAGGTCAGCTTCATTCTGGGACGAGGACCATTCAGTTGGTGTAGATGCAGTTTGATATTTTAACTGTGCAATTATTTGGATACTTGGTTAAAAGGAGACTGATCAAAGGGAATATGACTAATTTCCACAATTTTGCAAAAAACTCCAAAGCTTAATCAAAACTATACAGTTGTAACAAAATATTGAAACACAGGTTATAAAATGAAGCCTTATGAAATAATTAATTTAGCATTTTAATTTTTTTCTTGTAGGGAGCATGCATTCTGAATATGCTGCGTGACTTCCTGACTCCAGAGGCCTTTGAGATTGGCATAATCAAATACCTTAAGCGCTACAGCTACCAAAACACTGTCAACAGCCACCTGTGGGAGAGCCTGACAAATGTGAGGTGTGTGTGTGTGTGTGTGTGTGTGTGTGTGTGTGTGTGTGTGTGTGTGAGTGTGTGAAATGACTGAGGAATACACCGCAATGTTTGGTGTCACATTTACCATTTACATTACAGCTTAAAAGTGGGCCTGTTGTTCATTTGGGACACGGTGTGTTTGAGATTGTGTGATTGTGTTGTTTCTGTAAGCATCAGTGTCAGCACTACTATGATTCACTGCCACAGCTCCGTGTCCCTCCCCCAACAGATCTGCAGTTCAGATGATCTGGACAAAGGCCGAGCTAAACACAGAGAATTCTGCTCCAAACGCGACCTCAACTCTGGAGCCTCTGTAAGTTTTCATGCTGTGTGGCAACCAGGCACAACAAAGCACTCTGACTAAGCGAACACACTCCAGCAGTACTGTCATGTGCTACTGATGTAGCTGCGCCAGGAAAAAAAAAAATCTGTCACTGTTTATGATGTTAAATCATTGATGTTTAAATTAAATTTGTGACGTACGTGTGCTGTCGCAGAAATGGTACTCTGGTGATGAGCTGGATGTCAGGGCCATCATGGACACCTGGACCCTGCAGGAGGGATTCCCGTTGGTCACTGTGGAGGTCAGAGGTCGCGAGGTCAGGCTCAGTCAGGAACGTTACCTGAAGACAGACGACCCCTCCCTCACCGAAGGGTAAAAGAGTGTTATGGTGGATAACGTGGGTGTACAGTATTGGTCATCGCAGACCTTCCCCTTCCTGCATTTGAAATAAATTTTAAAACCACTGTGTCCTTCTTTATATGACCATATAAACATCATTTTCAAATACCCCAAGGCCTAAAAAGGTTAATGGTTAATAATGAGGGTTAAGATAAGTTTGATCCTTTATTGTGTCACCCTTTGAATTTACCTTGTTTTTTAATTATCATTGTGTGTTGATAGATTCCTGTGGCAGATCCCGCTGACCTACATGACCAGCGCCTCAAACAGCATCCACCGCTTCCTGCTGAAAACGAAGAGCGGTGAGTGCGTTGCACATCGTGATGAGGCCGATTTTTAAGATCGCTACATTAACATCCCTTATCCACACGCATCGGATTTTTGAATCCACAAGTCCTCTTTACTTCGAGGCTTTTCTTTACTCCGTGCTCCTCCTTGCAGACGTCCTGTACCTGCCGGAGGAGGTGGACTGGGTGAAGTTCAATGTGGACATGAGTGGCTACTACATGGTCCACTACGGGGGCGAGGGGTGGAACTCCATTATCAATCTGCTGCAACACAACCACACGGCCCTGACCAGCAACGATCGTGCCAGCCTCATCCAAAACGTCTTCCAGCTGGTCAGGTCTGTTTAAAGTTGAACAGACCAGTTGAACCTGCTGCTTATCCTTCATGGCACATGGATTTGTTTTTAGTGAAGCCATATGATAAAAATTTGAATCTAAATATAACAACAACAACAACAACAATAATAATATTGATAATAAGATGTAACCAAATGTCAACTTTGTGTTAAAAAACGAGTATGTCTTGCTGAGGGTGGTTTGTGAATTTTGAAATTCAATTTTGCCCCCCCCTTTTTCTTTTTAATCAGTCAAATTTAAAATAAAACCCTACAATTAAATGATAGCCAACATGGACAAAATATGGTGTTGATTTTGGATCATGTCCTGTCTGTTGCAGTGTAGGGAAAGTGAGGTTGGACACGGCTCTGGAGCTGTCTCTGTACCTGTCGAGAGAGACTGAGATCATGGCCGTGACTCAGGGATTTGGAGAGCTTGTACCTCTCTACAAACTGATGGAGAAGAGAGACATGGCCGTTCTGGAGAGCCACATGAAGGTTGGTGATGGCAGCAGTCATGGCATGTCACTTAACACGCTTGTTGATAAAAATTTATACAAATCTCAAATACTAGCCTGACTCAGAGTTGAAAAATGATTGAGCTCTTAGTTGGGGTAAGAGCAAAGTACTTCATGGACTTGGATTACGCTATTCTACAGTTAAGAGATGTAAACCTTGTGCCATGTCAGCAAGAACTTATAAAGTGGCCACTATGTTCCCTCAGGGCTACATTGTGGATCTGTTCCGGGGGCTGATTGATCGGCAGGAGTGGACTGACTCTGGATCAGTGTCTGAGCGAGTCCTCAGGAGTTACCTGCTGCTGTTCGCCTGCGTCAGGAACTACGCTCCCTGCGTGACCAAAGCCACCCAGCTCTTTAAGAAGTGGAAGGACTCTGATGGCAACATTAGGTCAGGGGTCATAAGCAGCACAATATTACCTGTAGCCACAGCTCTACTTTTAAGATTTGAAAGCACTTGAATGTGAAGATTAAATATTTTCAAATTGTGGTTTCTGAACTGAAAGCCTTCTCCATCTTTAGCCTCCCTGCTGACGTCACAATGGCTGTGTTTGTGACTGGGGCTCGAACACCAGAGGGGTGGGACTTCATGTACGAGAAATACCGCCATTCGATGCAACTGTCTGTCAAGAGCCGCCTAAAATTTGCCATGACGACCAGCCCACTGCAGGACAAGCTCAAGTGGTGTGTACTTTACGTAAAACATATCTGTAAAGTCTAGTCGAAGAAAAGGAAATGAAACCCCCTCCCCAACTCTCTCTTTCTGTCTGCAGGATGATGGAGCAGAGCCTCCATGGCGAGGTGATGAAGACTCAGGACCTCCCTGATGTAGTCATCTCCGTCAGCAGAAACCCCCGTGGCTACAAACTGGCCTGGGACTTCCTCCGAGCCAACTGGCATGTCATGATCAAGAAGTCAGTCAGCCCATCACACATATACATTTCTCTCCCTTTTTAAGCTAAACTATGTTTGATTTGTATTTAAAAATGCACCTGTCCTATTAGCCCTAATTACGAAATGGGTTTACGTTTCAAAGACACGTGTCATTCCTTCCCTGAGATGTGATGATAGTTTTGTACTTATGTGCTATGTTTTTGTTCAGAGATGTTTTGTGCAGTTTGTGCACAATTGTCCAGTTGCACAGTGGGACAGTTTTCACAAAAGTGATTTATATCAAGCTTTGCTAGAACTTTGCTAGAACTTTTTTTTGTTTGTTTCTTTGTTTTACCATGGAATGACACAAGTCCTGTGAATATGCAAGTGGCATATGACAACTGAATTTCTGTATATTAGCTGATTAATATTTCCTGGCCACTCAAGTTAAAGGAAGGATTCAAAAAGGGGTAATAAGAATTAACACAATGTAAAGCTTTCTTAAAAAAAAACAAAAAAAAAAAAACAAGAAAAATATCGTGGCCAAAGTCTTTAGTAGAAAATGTTAACCAAGTTGAGTATTTTGAACTTTGAATTATGTCTAACTGTGTTTGCTTTGATGCCACAGGTTTGAGCTTGGCTCCAACAGCATATCAACAATGGTGTTTGGGGTGACCAACCAGTATTCTACCAGGAAGATGCTAGATGAGGTAGGAAAAACCAGTACAGACCCTTTGTTTGTGACAGGGCTTGTTGTTATAGCCCGTTGTTCTACTTTAAACCTCGTTTGGAGGATGAATGTGTGTTTTTGGAATCTTGTCAAACATGTGTCAAACATAATATGTGCATCTAACTCTTTCTTCTCCGCACATGCCTAGATACGAAGCTTCTTCGGCTCCCTAACCGAGGAGATGGGCTCAGAGTTGAGGTGCATCCAGCAGAGCTATGAGACTATTGAGGACAACATCCGCTGGATTGACACTAACCTTCCTCTGCTGCAGGCCTGGCTGGACAAACGCCACCACAAAGTGTCTCATGTGGATTTATAGCAGAAACTACTGGAAGCGTGGACTCAAGGCACAAATTGTTCTTTATATTTGATGACAACAATCAAAAAGCCTATACACTCAACTTTGACTTGGACAACAATAACTCCTGACTTAACTTGGACGGTAGATTTTAGCCCCAAAGATTACACAACAAGAATGATCATGCTTTGGAACAGACCTTGTGACATCTGAATGCATATTATTTGATACCATAAAACTTACTGACCTTATTTATTTTTATTTTTTTTCAAGGAACCATCTGGGTTCCCCCAGTGTTGTGATTCCATTAACTCAAAAAGTTTTTATTCAGACATCATTCTTCAGGTGTTGTTTCCTAGTGAAAGTGCTCTGTGGTAGATACACTTTAATATTTCTGCTCGGAGGTGTCTGTCATGTTTGTCAGTTAGTGTGTGTCTGAGCAAGTGTGTGTGTGTGTGTGTGTGTGTGTGTGTGTGTGTGTGTGTTTTTGGTGTGAAGTGGGGGTGTGCGATCTTGTGAATGGAATTTCAGCACATTCAAAGATGAGTGTAGTGTTGCCTCTTTGAAAACCTGTTTTTTTGGAGTTATAATTTTTTTCATTTGTGCCAATGGTAGATAATGCACAGAAGTGATGTAATTTTTCTCCGATATTTAGGTACCAGACCACTCCGTCTTGTGAAAAACAGAGCAAACAAAAAATAAGTTTGGACATATCCACCAGAGGAAGAAGCAAGAAGCCTTCACTGCTGCAAAAATATAGGATTATCCAAAAGAGCTACACCTGAATGAATTCTGAAAAAAGAAAAAGAAAATCATATAGCTTTTGAGCCATAAATAGGATGAACATGTTTAAAACTCAGGATCACACTGCTGTAAGATCAGATCGGATACAGTTTCTGCACTGTCTTAGGTTCCAGCATTGTTGAACAACACCACTGGTCCTCCTTGGTAACATTTATTAAAATTCACATATAGCTGACATACGAAAATGCAATATAAGGAAGAATTCATTCCAAAAAAAGCCTTTGATTCATTCAACACATTATTTTTACTTTACTGTAAAATCTCTTGTACATAAGGATTCATAGCAATTCTGTTAAATTTCCAAGGTGAAATATGTGTTGGTTGAATTAGATATTGGAGCAGTAAAATTTTGTTATTTCCTTTCCTAAAAATCCCATTATTTCCATTCGAATTTCTATTTTAGTATTGTATTCTGATATTTCCTAAGTGTAATTTATCAAACCTTGCAAGTTCAGCCCTGGGAGATGAATTGTTGTAATCTTTGGATCATTGCAGTACTAAAAGTTACACTGACACATTTGTTGGGTGATTTCATACTTGCGGTTTGTATTTGTTTCTGTTCAGTCACACAAACACCTCTGCTCACACCAAACTTGAGTAAGGGGCCAAACTACTTCGTGATTCAGCGCAAATTCCACCAATTTCTTTTATTATGCATCAGCATGACCATCAATACACATTATGATTATTATGATTATGATGATGATTATGATGTTGATAGTAGTAGTAGTAGTAGCAGTAGGACTATATATCATTATGAACACTGAATTGGCCTGTGACATCAATTGCATAATGCACTCTGGAGTGGAAATAACCTCTTATGATGTCACAGTGATGTCAGCAGGTGTTATCTCACTTTGGGGGCGTCTATTTAAGGGTGTGTGTGTTGTTTTTTTTTTTTACAAGTCTCCCAACTTAGTTTAATGTTTAATGGTAGTTACCATTAAACATTAAATCCAGGCTCCACTGGAGCAAAGTGCCCCTGTGACCAACAGTGAATGAAAAAAGGAATTCCTAAATCAAGTCAAAGAAAAATCACCAAATGTGTGTTTTAACCCAGATTAAGCGAAATGCGTTGGCTTGAGCATTCAACCCATCTCAGATGTGGGTCAATGTGGGTTCCTCCTCAGGTTTTTAGGAAGAAGAGCAAAGTGCTTTAGCAGCTGCGTGAGATAGAAGACGGAGGCACAGAGTCTTCACCTGATCCCTTGACCCCAGAGCAACCAGTATTGACTCTACGCTCATGATAGCAAAGAGGAAGATGAAGATTTTAGTACCTTTTTTGAATCTCTCTCATTAATCTCAGAGTTGTTACTATGGTAACATACGTGTCAGCTTGAGAAAGCTGGCTGTTCCTTTAAATCTTGGAGAGCGACCATAAACTCCTCTGATGGACCTTTAGCACAAAGTCATATAATCCACTGTCTAACCCATAAAACACACAGATGGGTTAATATTTGGGAGCATATATTTTTACATATAACACTTGCACATACGCTAATAAGTTTATATCAACACGCTGCTGATATAACAATGAATAATACAATTTCTGATGGTGGTTCAGGGCTGGATATAGAGACAGATCATATATGTTGGGTCTTGGCTCTTGACTCTGACGCACAAACACCTCCCCCTCTCCTCAACACACACCCACAATGCACTGTGCTCCTGTGAGTTCTTACCCTCCCAGTCTTCTACCTGAGGGGAAGCCATCTCTGGACTGAAGGTAAGAGCCTGAAGCTGGTCTTTCTCCTTCTGCCTCTTGTTTTCGCTCAACTGATGAAAACTTATCAAATTTAATCTCAGTATGAAGTATCGAACATGGAACATTTTAGTATCTGTTCATTTGTTTAGATGGTATTTACAGACTTATCAGTGCTCAGAGACAGTTACTGGCCTCACCTACCTCTCGTATGTTTTCCATGGTCTTTATTTGGGTTATTTATTTAACTTTTTTTTATTTTTTTTTAAATTGGTGATTTTATGGAGTTTTTTTTCCCAATGAGTACAGATTGAACATCATGTTGAGGACTTGTCCAACCCTTAAGGGTCCAGGTGGGACAAGGTGAAAGGTCATTTTTGATCAAAATCTGTCTGTCACCTGATGTTAGAAAATGTTAAATATTAATATGACTTTGATCAAAAGCTCACAGAGCCGGAAAAGCTCCCTGTGATTTTCCGCCTCACTAGACAGGAAATTATGCCGCGGCAGTTATAAGTTGTTTACGCTGACTTGGTGGCACTGTAGGTTAGTGTCCACCTGAGGCCATCCCCCTTACATTTCGTCTAAATGCTGGACTTGTGTGGAGGCACATAAGAAGTGTGTCTAGAACATGATTTGAGGCGTCAGTCTGATACTGTTCCCTTTGATATGAATCCCATGAGAAGTGATTCACCTTTGATTTAAGGGTGTTATTCAGTGTACCTTCATCGATCTGCTGGCTAACAGCCTGTGACAGCATGAGGGGAAGATATGCCACTAATTTTTTTGTCCTGATCAACCAAATTTTTGTTACCGTTCTGTGAAAACAATGCACCTCTGAAACAACAACTTTTCCAGTACCAAGAACAGTAGCCCCCTCTTCAGATTTTTGACAATGTGTCTTTCAGGTAATGCAATTTGTTTTGTGAATTGATCGTGTAGCTTAAGGACTAGGAGCATCTTGTGAACCCAATTTATCTGAAAAAAATCACCAAATTTAGAGAGGGTGTGCATGATTTTCACAGGAAAGACGTGTTATAAGTGCAAAACATTCCAGAAAGTGAAGCACAATGGAAATCCCACGGGTCATATCTAAATACATCGTCATTTTACACAACCTGATTTGCTTTATGAGCTAAGCAGAACAAATATAATCACCAGGTCCTTGCATAACAGCACTAATCAGCGCAGGTAGCCTGAATGACTGTAAACCATATGGAGGTTACCACAGGGCAAACTGATTTCTTATAAGCAATGAACTTTTATAAGTCTATTATTTCTTCACCTACAAATAGCAATAAAATATTCTTGGATGATGGTGTCTGGGGGACACATATTCATGGGTCTTGAGTTTAAAGTAATCCTGTTTATCATGGAAGAGAACAAAAATGCGGTTAGTTGGTGTTAGTAAGCAAAGACTTTTCTGGAGGGCATCAAAATGGACTGTGGTCCTACAAGGTAAGCGTGTTTTAAGTTAAGCAGCTATAGGGAAGATGTTTTTAGATAAATAAGGCATTGGTGGCAAAATTAATTTATGCAAAGTTTTGACTGTTTCCCCTTCAGGTTCATACTGTGGTTTCTGACTTCACTTCTGGGCCATTGAGAGTTTATCCACACAACTAATGATGCACTTGTCTTACATTCTCCTTACTGAGTAAGAAACATTTCTTTTCATTTATAAGTTTTTTTGGTGATTAATTTAACCCTTTTGTTCAAAAACAATTTTAATAAGCACCTCTCATAAAATCAATCAAAAGTATAAATAAATCAATATAATAAGTATGTTTTTTGAGGCCCAGGATTTCCAGGAGCCTACAACATTTAAAAGTCATTAATATTCCATTGGCACCATGTCTTTTTTCAAATGGATTTGGATACAGTAACAAAACTTCAGTCCTCCACCTTCCCACTGACTGCCTTCATTGGCTCTTCTTTTTCCTGTCATCCTCACCATCCTCACTACACTCCCTCCTTCCCCTCCTCCTCCTCCCCAAGGATGTTCCTGGGCGTCCTGGGCATCGCTCTCGTCGCCGCATTCTGCACCACCTTCTGCAGGGCGTGCAGCCGCTATAGGGCGGAGCAGAGGGAGTTGTTGAGACGCAGCGAGCAGACCAGGTACCCGTCTTCTATATATTCCATCCCCTTTCCTAGAGTGTCACAGCAGGAGACAGAAGACGTCAGGGAGCCTCGATACAGCCAAGACGCCAACGAACCTCCACGATATAGCACTACTGTCTACTGTGAGCCCCCACCTTCCTATAATGAGGTGATTCTCACACAAAACCACACAACAACCGATAGAAACTAAAAACTTTACAGGGCAAACCAGGGTTCATCAGATGATGTTTCATTTTCATTATGCCTTTTTGCACTTCCTGTTCCCAAAACCCCAAAACCACCATCTAACTCAGTGTGCATTTCCTGGTATTCAAATTTGAACTTTGTGTTCCTCTCTGTGTTTTTCAGCTGGGACTTAAACCTGATGATCTTCCCCCTGCTTATACAGAACATAATGTTCCTGTGTATCCAATAACACCCCAACCTAACACGTACATGTTACAATCGCAGACTCGGTTGCAACCATGAGCTGGGACGTCACACTGGGCCTGGTCGAAATTATGGACATGATTATTGCACTGAATCATGGTTGTGAGTGAGCTGGTAACTGGAGTTTACAGGGATTTAAAGAAACTTTTTATTGTAGGCCTTTTTATCTTTTTTTTTTTTATGGTGGTAATGAATGCGATGATGGCCCAGAGACCATGAAAGCTGCAAAGATTGCACCAGTATTGAAGCTACAGTGCCATGAATTAACGATGCATTGACCAAGCCAGAAAACCACTTAAGACCTCAAATAGATTTTATTCCCATGCGAATGTCATTTCCCAAAGTGGTGTTCCCCCATGGAGGATGAGTTTTTAGCCTGTTGTGTTTGCATGCCTGTTTTTTTTTTTTGCAGGGTATCTCAAAAGCCACTTTACAGTCATTAATGAAATTTTGGGTAAATTCAGATTCCTTATTCTCACATGTATTAGTGCCTGCCCAGATGTGCCATGAAACCTTTTCTCAGCACTTTTACCAATGTATCCAATCTTCACAACATCTGGTACATTACATATTGAGATATTGAGTCATGGACTGACAAAACTCTTGCACGCGTGCAATTTCAACCATATTTTTACTGCACATATCAAATTTGATAAATTGGATAGCATTTAGCTGATAGGTGGCACAACAATGCGATCAAATGAAATACCTGCAAATCAGTATTCATGATTTACTATATTTTCTGGCACAACGAATCCTTGTACAAAACAAAAATATTCATATATTAGACACATTATCTGAAAATATCTAATTGGCATCATTGTCTATCACCATGTGTATTTCAATGCAAATGCAATTATGATCCAGATGCTGATTAAAATATGTTCTATTTCTTCCAAGTTTAGGAGAATTGTTCAGCCTCATAGAGGTGATGTATGCCCTCGTAAATTTTATTCTGAGTCATGCTAGTACTGAATAGTACTGACATGAAGGCAGAGTCACAAAAGTGTGTGAAAAGGACGTCTTTTTACATGTTGCTGTTTTTTTTAGTGAATGAGTGATGTGTTAATATTGTATTCAAATTAAGCAGGGAAAGTTGTTTTAAAGACTCAATGGTCCAACAACCTGTAGTTTTCTGAAAGAAGTTGAAGTTTTCTGTTCTGATGAGATTATGTATTTCTATTTTCTTCCCCTCTTTTTACCTTATTTCTTTTTGATGACCCACTGCTAAATTCTGGGGTCCCACAGTAAAATATTAACAAATGTGAAATAAAAATTTAATTTTTTAAAAACCCTGCTAATTTCCTGTATGTGTTGGCTTCATTGAGATGGGGCTGCAAAAAAATTTCCAGCAAAGCGACAGAATGAATTTTGCAAGATTTGTTCAGTATATGGAGATTCAGAAATCACGGGTAATGCTGTTTTGCATTCCAGCACCACCACTGCGAGATTTTGTCTTCTCTTACACAGACACGTGTTATTGTTCTACCTTGCACCTGAAGGACACAGGGGTTTGTTTGGGGTTTTTTTTATGATTTTTCTTCAGGCCAGCAGAGACCGGTCTTGCACATAATGCGCAACCTACACGTGAGACACTTTAATTCACAAGATCCTAACCTGTAATGTGTTCATTTCTGTCTGCCTCTGTCCTTATTTGGAGTAACGTTACTCCTAAACCCAAACAGGGGTTGGCTTTAACCATTGGTCAGTTAGCATTGGTCTGCTAAACAACTACTTCTGGACGTCCATTCACAATTTTCATCCTTTCTGTGACATTTCCATTTGTTGACAGAGCCAGAGCACAGCAGTTGTTCAATGAAAGCCAGGGCAGGACGTTCACTTTTGCTGACACTTTGCTGACAGACTGACATACAGCCACATGTGGTCCGACATGTATCCCGGCCACTCACACATGATCTGTAATCCTATATATGTCAAGAGGCCTTGAACATGCCATTTATGTCTGTTTTAAGGCAACTCACTGTCATCTGCCAGCCTCTGCAAGGGGAAATCCTCCCCACTTATACTCATCTTCACTGCGCTATGCTATAATTTACACATGGGGTACATGTGCACGCCTGTGTGGATGTGTGCATTAGCTTAAATCCCAGAATATCTTTCCCCCGTGTGCTCATTTTAGGGCCAGAGCGTAATTTTATGACAGCTGTTCTTGATTCACGACCCTAAACCCTAAACTAAGAATTGTGTGTCTCAACACGCCAAACCGTGTTATTTAGTAGAGTGTTTTCTGCAATACATTTAGAATATGATACAACAATACTATCCAGGGGAGATAATGTGAGGTTCTGGGCAGCGTCCACACCAGTAACCAATAACCCATGCCTGGAAAACTATTGCTTTGGTTTGTGGCTACAAGCTGTCGGCTCTCTTTTTTTTTTTTCTACTGGCTTTTTCTCTCAACCTCTTTTTTGCTCTTTTTAAGATGTTCACACACACACACACACACACACTCACATGAACACACAGGATTTTGTTTGTGGGGAGGAAAGGCTACTATAATAGTCACAGGAATGTAGCGTGGGGTGCTGTTTTATAGTGCAAAAGAAACACTAGAGGGCAGAGCTCGTGTGCAGACACACAGTTTGGTGAATTCAGTTTGCCTCATGTACGCAGGCCATAACAAAAAAAAGTACTGACTTTGGAATTGTGTAAACCGATGGCGCAAGTAAATAATACGAGCTTAACTGAGTGGAGGAGGCTGAAAGCTCACGTGCGGCATTGGATCTGCTGATAGCTCACCTGTTTGTAAAAACTTATTCTTGGATTTGCTAAGCGATTTTTGTTTTCACCATCTTTCTGAATGCAAAGAATATCTAAGGCATCGTATTTAAAAATTGTATCATTCAATTAAAAAAACAAACTGGTCTCTGCATCACCTGTATCTCCACCTGCTTTAACTTTTTTTTGTCAGTATTATCTTGTGGTCCCTTGAAAGGCAGGTGAATTTCCTATTAAATCAAAATACAAAACAAATGGGACTCCTAGGAATCCACAAAGTCTCAGGTGTGTTGAACAGACATTAAGAAAAACAGAGAGAGTGTGATCATGTAGTTTGCTTTGAGAGAAGCTAGGCTTTGTCCTCCAAAAGCACAAATGAGTTCTAAAATCACAGTTTTCACAATATTTCTCTATGGCAGTGATAGCAGTGGTAGCTGCAGGATAAATACATGAAGGGGACAACTTGAGGTTTCCGTGTGTTGCATCTCACACAAAATCAAAAGCCTCTGCTCCTCCTCTACTGTTACACCATGTCCTCTCTCTCATTTTTGTTTCTCTCTCCCCCCTTCTCTGCCTCTGGTTTTCCTTCCACTCCTTCTGCTCCACTCTCTCTCTTTCCCTCTGTCTTTCTGTCTGTCTGTCTGTCTCTCTTTCAGACACGCACGGTGAGGCACTTTAAAGCTTTCTCTCATCTTTCACCCTCGCTTTACTACTCTCTCAAGACTCCCATACGCCCATCCTCTCCATTCTCTCCTCCCTCAGTCCCCCTTCAGGACCCCCTACATACGCAGTAAACTCTCTGCCTGCAATGGTCTCCCGAGCTGTTGAATTCCTGCCCTGCATCACTATTCTATTCTTTGAACGAACTCGCTAGGACTAGGTGACTGAGGCTTTAATTGCATTTCAATCAATAACTTTTGGTTGTAAATTTTGTCCTGAGAGGACAACTGGAAAGTGCAAACCCAAAAGACTGATGAATTAACAGACAATATCTCGCTGTTATTTTTATGTAGCTTTGTCCTTCACATAAAAGTTTGTAGATGTGTGTCTGTGTGCGTGCTCAGTGTAACGTTTGTGTATCGAGGCAAGTTTTTACGCTTATCCTCATGTAACACAAACACTTTCATGGTGATTTTTATGGTCAGAATCTTTGTGATCAGGACTACAATTCAAAACATTGTTCTGTGGGTCTGAATAATACTTGGCCGCTCTCTGTCTACGTGCCTCTGCATTAATAACCCACATGTGGGCAGTTTGTCCACTAATCTATGATAAAATCTATCCATTAGTGTTTAAGAAACCCTGCTGGCAGAAAGTAAAGCAAACCACCAGCAAAGCTAGAAACAGAAACTGAGAGAGGGAGAGCAGTAAAGCTGGGCTCAAGCCCGGGACTATAAGTTAGTTAACTGTATTGTGAAAGTTTTTGGTGAACCGTTTGAGCCCTCTGGTGTTGACTGCTCACTGTGTGTTTTAATACTGCAGTTCTGGAAGAGAAATGTGGGATCCTGGCATAGATTAAGAGGAAGAAACCCCCTGAGGGCTGCATAAACAGGCAGAGCAGATGATATGAAAAGGAATGGCCAGGATTGGATGTGTTTATGTCCTGGCATGTGAGCATGTCGCTCAAAGGAAAGAGCCTCGGAGCGAGAGAGCTGCTAAAGGTGCAGGAGAAAGTGGGGGAAATTGTCTGTGTTTGTGTGGGAAGGTCTGTTCTCCGATGAACGACGGCTGAGCACAGTTGCCTTTATTACCAGGATGACCCAGCTCCCTCTTTCCTTCAGTGCTCTTAATCTTACTCCCACACCCCCTGGTGCTCTGTGATATGAATACACACTGGAGAGTCCCTGGCATCACACTGTGCAATGACGTTCTCGGTGAGTCTTTCCCTGTGCTGCTATCTTTGTCTGGCCTTCATCCCCACTGGGACTGGTACTCTTTATTAACACTCTCACATTGTCTATTCATGTGTGGTAGTCTGCTACTGCCATCAGTTTGATGAAATCATGAACGCGTCCCGGGAAAAATCCCTCACACTGATATATGCTAACGTAGAACATGCTGGGCGATAAGATAAGCAAACAGTTGTCGTTAAAAAAAAGAAGTGAAATTAAGACAAAATATCAATCAATCAAAATAAATGAGGAAACACATCATTCCACATTTGAAATACTGATATACCCAGGAGTGGATTAGTCATTTTAGGTCTGAGTGATTTACCAGGAGCATTATTGTTAGGAGGTAATTGGCACTATCTGGCTTTTAGTAAAAAAAAATTTTTTAAAATTAATATCCTATGCAACATGTTGCAGGTTTCTAAGACTTAATCTTAGATTTCTCAATTCAGCTGCTGAAGCTCCGAGGTTAAGATCTTGCCATCTAGTGATCTCAGGTCTCAACCTCGCTGTTACTAGCCTTCTACATAAAGAATTAATCAACCTGAATATATATATTATTTATTGTTTTAACATCTAACTTGGGCTGATTTAGACTTCCTTGTTAGTTGAAGAGGACTGACCCATATTGAACAATTTTTTGAGTAAATATTTTTGCCATCACTTACCGTGAAGGTAAACCATGAGACAGTCTTTTTGGTTTGAGCTGGCCAAGCTGGTTGTAAACAAGTTTTTATGCCGAGCAGGTAATGAGCTGAACCATAGTGCTTAGGGGGATATTATGCTGCTCCAGTTATTATGCAAACAGCTGGTGAAACTTGCTCAAGCCCTAGAAAACACAGGTCACATGGAAACAGGTTCAGGTCTAGTGGACTCCTATGGTTGTCTCAAGAAAGACATCATCATGATTGCCTAAGAAATGAAACTGTTATTTGTTCAAAGCAGCATTTCTCAAATACCTGATTTGGGCTAAAGCTTATTACAAAAGCTGCTCTTTACTCTCAGAAATGTTGCTCAAATAACAGTTGGTGATATCTGCATAACCTCAACCTGCAAGTTGTTTTATTTTTTAAACAAAATTAACCATTAATTTTAAAGGATAATTTCAAAAGAAATTGTCGAAGGTTTATGCTTTTATAATGTATACACAGCTTCACATTTACGTACAGATTTTACAGCAGGGACATGCTTGCACTTTTTTTTTAAATGATCCAGATGATTGAGATCCGGTCTGATATGAGAGAAAGTAAGAGTTTTTCAGATTAGACAATAGCTATGTACATATGATCTTGTGTGTGAATCATCCCAGTCTGTGTATGAGGGTCGGTTGCTGTTGGTGGGATTCAGGAATGTCAAGGGCTACAAAAAAACCAGGAGAGCTGGTGGCTCCGGAGGGAGTGAGAAGGGTTTTGAGGTCAATGGTTATCATCTTTACAAGATGAGGAGCAAGGTAAGAGACTTCAGGAGCCTTTCTCATGAGGCATGATTATCAGATTTGCTGGATTACTTTGCCAAATGAAACCGGTTTTACAGTGACTCAAAAATAGTCACACATATCTGTAACAGACTGGAATTCTGCAAATAGCAATAACTTGTGGGAAGTAGTGAATTTACTGTCTGTTCTTGCTCCAGAAGTACTTTCCAGCTTCTGTTTTCAAAAGTTCTTTGTGAATAAACTTTGCTTACTGGCTTCCACTTGAGAATAAAAAAACAACAACATTTTTTCATGAAAAGCTATAAAATATACACAAGAAAACCAAGTGAAAGTGTGAAGTCGAAGTAAAAGTACGGCTCTTTTGCCTCCTTACTTCAGTGTTTACTGAACAGACACTGTGCTCTATTTTCAAAATATCT